>CAUYLG010045784.1:0-82190 GCA_963573385.1 Cacajao melanocephalus | reverse complement strand
ACCTCTTCCCAACTTCACCAGTTAATTTCCTCTCTTATGCGAGCACCAGAGCTGTATGTTAACTTGTCGATGGTCATTTAAGCCCTTCCTTCTCTATGTTCATTTTCCGTTTTTTTTTTTTTGAAACAGTCTCGCTCTTGTTGCCCAGGCTGGTGTGCAATGGCATCATCTCAGCTCACTGCAACCTCCACCTCCCGGATTCAAGCGATTCTCTTGCCTCAGCCTCCCAAGTAGCTGGGAAGTGGCACATACCACCACATACCTCCCAAGTAGTAGGTGGCACATACCACCACGCCTGGCTAATTTTTGGTGGAGACAAGGTTTCACCATGTTGGCCAGGCTGGTGTCTAACTCCTGACCTCAAGTGATCCACCCTCCTAGGCCTCCCAAAGTGCTGGGATTACAGGCGTGAACCACTACGCCTGGCCTGTGATCATTTTCAATACGAATAAAATGAACATGGAAATAAAGTATTACATATTTGGAGAGATACTTTTCTAAATCCCGTTTTTGACTTTTGAAAACTGATTTTCAGTGAACCTGTCAGCAGTTTACAGTCACTGCTATAGACAAATAGTCTAGAGTAGTCGCTTCCAGTTGTTGTTGTTGTTTTTTTTTTTCTGAGACAGAGTCTCACTCTATCACCCAGGCTAGACTGCAGCAATGGCACAACCTCTGCTCACTGCAACCTCCACCTCCTGGATTCAAGTGATCCTCCTGCCTCAGCCTCCTGAGTAGCTGGGACCACAGGTGCATGCCACCACATCCCACTATTTTTTTTTTTCTTGTATTTTTTGTAGAGGCGGGGTTTTGCCATGTTGCCCAGGCTGGTCTCAAATTCCTGGGCTCAAGTGATTCATTCACCTCAGCCTCCCAAAGTGCTAGGATTACAGGCATGAGCAGCCACACCTGGCCTTTTTCAGTCTTTTCTAACTTGTGCATCAAGACAAGTAAAAAGTCTGACATCCCTCTCAAAAAATTCTGCCTTCAGTAAGAGGTGTTGGGCTCATGCCAAGTTATAAATGGTCAACTTTCAATGAGATTAGGGTGTATCACAGTAGCCAGTTATGTGCACATTTTAAGATTTCTCCTCTGTGATAGTTAAGGCAAGTTGAGACTGAAGACCTTCTGTTTAGGCAGGAAAATAGGTGGTAAATTTAAAAAGCAGCCCGCCGCTTTTATATGCTTTATAAGCCTAGGCCATGCGAGCTGGCGTTAGGGAGCATCCCTGGGATCGTGACGTCCTCTTTGAATTCGGGTGCGTGCCTGCTCATGTGTGCCTGTCATTCCAGCATTCTTTTGCCATCGTTCATTAGTTGAGTTCACAGCTGCCTCTCCAGAAAGATGACGATCTAATTTTAATTGCTCATGAATCAACGAAGAATCGGGAATGTTTTCCTGGATCAACAGATGCAAACAACGCAGACTTCTCTCTGTTCCTTTTGCCCTGCTAATAAAGAAGACTGAATCTGAAAGTGGGGCACCCAGGGCGCTGTGTTCTGGTGCCCTTTAACTCGCTCCGAGGCTGTGATGCTCTTCTTTGGGGCCTGGCATCGTGCTTTCAAGAAGAGCGGCCTCTCCCACCGTCCTCCGTCCTGCAGGCGATAGGGTGCAAGGGAGCTGCCTCTGTTCTAACTGCTGTCTTCGCTGATGGCGTAGTCTCCCATCCTCCTCCATCTTGTCCTGTTTGTGATCACCAGCTAGATGGCTGCTCCTTAAATATTAACTTCTAAACTGTGCTAACATGCAGCTATTAAGAGTCTCCTTTCTTGTGAGTACTTGGCTCGTAGAGATTTTGCTTCTCCACATTTCTTCAAGAACAGGCATTTGAATGGGGTGACAACTGTCACAGAGCGGGGTAACACTGAACCTGCTTCTGTGGATATGCCTGGCTGGGTGCGGTGGCTCACACCTGTAATCCCAGCACTTTGGGAGGCCACAGTGGAAGGATCACTTGAGCCCAGGAGGTTGCTATATGCATTTAGTTTTGAGGGGGTTGCTTGTTTAATGATTTTTTCAGAAGTAATACATGTTCATTTTAGAAAATTTAGAAAATAGAAGAAAAGATAAAGGTGTGTTTCATAGCCATATTTTTTCTATTGCATATACTCTTGATTTGGCTTTGTTTATAAAACATGCAGTGTGTACCAGCATATCACCTAGAACTATTTTTCCACTCAGTGTATTATAGCATCTTTTTATGATGTAGCACGTATTTTTGTTGTGACTGTTTTTAATGACAATGTGATGGCCCATGGTCTGGTTCTATCATGACTTGTATAATCAGTACCTATTATCAAATATTTAATTGTGGGATAGTGAACTATTCAAAGTTACCTCATGAATGATACATAATCTTATGTATATTCTGTGATGACCATCTTCTGTGGCTTAATTTTTGCATACATTCGTGACATTTTTCTTGGGCAAGATTCTTTTTTTAAGAGACAGAGTCTCAGTCTCTCACCCAGGCTGGAGGATGGTGGCATGATTACAGTTCACTGCAGCCTCAAATTCCTGGGCTCAAGCCATCCTTCTGCCTTAGCCTTCCAAAGTGCTAGGATATTATAGGCATGAGCCTCTGCACCTGGTGCAAAATTCTCTTAATGCAAATATTTAAGGCTCTTGATACATACTGATAAGTCATCCTCTAGAGAGGCTGTCTGAAGCAGTGCTCCCACCTACCATGTCTGGAAGTTTCTATTTTATTACCATCCAAGGTGGAGAATCTCTTATTGACCATTGGTTTCTAAATTTCTTGTTTGATCTTTTTTTTGGCGTGTTTATCTTTCTTCTAGTTTTTGTATTTTCAGAAGAACTCTTGCACTAGGAAGGATGGTAACTGACTCTTTGCCTTATTTGCAGCATATGCTGCCGTTTTTGTGTGTGGTGCTTTCTCAGTCTAGAGAGGCTTGGCAGCCTCTGGTTCAGGGTCTCTGGTTGCTGTGTTGCCCACTGGCATCCACTGCCACCCGCTGCCACCTCCTCTGTAACTTGGAAACAGCTTCCTGCGGAAAGCCTGGAAGCCCCTCAACACACACACGCAGGCCCTGGCCAGATGTCCATTGACTGGAAGGTGGAGGGAGAAGTTGTGGCACATCCACACGTGGGAACACTGCCGGCAGCGAGCAGCAGGAGCCTCGTCCACACAAAGCACGGCTCGGGGGATGAAGCACGCAAAGCTGTGTGGACAGGAAGTGGATTGGCGGCTGCCAGGGGCTGGGGGTCTAGGGGAATACACAGAGTTTCCTTCTGGGGTGATGAGAAGTCCTAAAGTTGATTATGTTGTCACACAACTCTGTGAACAGACTAAAAACCACTGAATCATACACTTTAAATGGGTCCATTTGATGGCATATGAATTATATATCCATAAAGCTGTTTTTAAAAAGAAGATGGACACAAAAGTGTATGTATGATATGGTTCCATTTATATCCAGTTCTAGGACAGGCAGAAGTAATCTGTGATAACAGAGGTTAAAAAGCGATTGGGGTAGGGCAGACTGGCTGGAAAGGGTAATGGAAACGTTCTGTGTGTTGTGTTTTTTTAGTGGCTTACTGGGGTGTATGCAGTTGTCAAAACTCATCAAACCAGGGGAAAATGTGCTCTAATTTTTAAAAAAGAAACACATGGGCCCTGATCTCTTCCTTTTTTTTTTCTTTTGCTATGATTTGGAAAAGGCTGGGTTTTTTTTATTTTTTCTGTTTTTCTCGGTTAATGGTTCTAAAATGATTTCTTTACTGGATTATCTCCCCTTAATTCCCTCTCCATTGACAAGGATCCCAACTAGCCCCACCAGCTAGCAGCTCCACCACACCTGTGGCCAGCTGGCCTTGGGAGACCACCCAGGGCCATCATTGGCTTCGGAGAACTAAAAACAGAGTTCTTCCCCAACAAACAGACTGGGAATCTGTTCTGCCAGATATTTTAATTTGTGTGAAAACAATCATTTTGAGACTGTGGGGTTTGCCATTTCCCCTTCCAAGAGGAAGTGCCTTTACGCTTTTGAAACTTCTTGACATGCCATGAAGGTACTTTTGGAGGCCAGGGGACATTTGGAAAGTCATGCAGATAACCTTGGGCAGGTGATACCTGGTTTATGGTACATGGGGAATCTATAAACACAGAAATGAGACTCAGCAGTAGAGGACAGACAGCGCCTGCCCGCTTTCTTGTGGAAACTCAGTGGTGACGGGAGCTTTGCTCATTGCCTTTTTCTTGTGGGGGTAGGAGCTGGTCAGGCTCACCATCGAGAAGCAGGGACGTCCGTCTCCGACGAGCCCCGTGAAACCCAGTTCCCCTGCCGGCAAGCCTGATGGGTAGGTGCTGACTAACCCTCCTGTCATGGGGGTCACGCCCGGTGGCAAAGGCTACACTTGACAAGGATGAGGCCTGGGGGGTGGGCAGCACAAGGGTGGGCTGCTGGAGGACCATATTCTTTTTTCTGGGGTAAGCAGTGTGTGTATATTTCACACAGGCTTGAAGTATTGCCCCGTCTCAAGTTTCCTCTTCAGCGTGATTGTTTGCAAGGACTGTGTGTGAGCGCATCCAGTGACACACACCAGTGATTTTGCTGGGCAGCTTCGTTTCATAATTACGAAGAACTTTTAATGGCTTGGGCTTGGGGGCTTTGACTTGAGAGCACGCTTGCTTGATCAAGAGTAAACTGAGGGTGACATGGATGCTTTTTAGGGTTTATATCCATTTCTACTCCAACCTCCTGGTAAAAATAGAAAACATAAATTTGGAGCTTTTTTTTGAGACAGAGTCTCTGTTGGCCAGGCTGGAGTGCAGTGGGCTCATTGTAATCTCCTCTCAGGTTCAAGTGATTTTCCTGCCTCAGCCTTTCAAGTAGCTGGGACTACAGACACGTGCCACCTGCCCGGCTAATTTTTGTATTTTTAGTAGAGACATGGTTTCACCGTGTTGGCCACTCTGGTCTCAAACTCCTGAACTCAAGTGGTCCGCCCTCCTTGGCCTCCCAAAGTACTGGGATTACAGGTGTGAGCCACCATGCCTGGCCTAGAGCATTTTAGAGAGTCCTTAGATCATCTTCACATGAGGAAACTGAGTGCAAAGTTGGGGGCACAGCCAAGCTCCAGTAGCTCATTAGCAACCAAACCAGAACCCCAGGGCTCTGTATCCAGGGAGCCTGCTCCTCAGCCCCACCTCACCCATCGTGTTCTCCCTGGTCACATCCTCACCCTCTCAGGGCCTGTGTATGCTCTGTCCCGTCTTTGACCATCCGTAACCCCGAGTTCTTCTTGATTCTCCAGCCCGGCAGAGCTCCCCCTGACAGACCGAGAGGTAGAGATCCTAAACAAGACAACTGGGATGTCGCAGTCAACCGAGCTCCTCCCAGACGTCGCGGATGAAGAGGTTGCGCCCCCCAAGCCCCCTCTGCCTGGCATTCGGGTGGTTGATAATAGGTAATTACTTTCCTGTTTGTCCAGCGCCTCCATGGCAGAATGAGCAAGAAAGAGAGGAAGGCAGGGCTCAGGCCCTTGCTCCTTAGCTCTAGGGGCTTGGCCCTCCTTGGGAGGCTGAGTCCGGAGGTGTCCCCACCCCACCTGGCCCTCCCTGGCCACACTGAGCTCTCCTGAAGGCTTCCTTGTGGCCTCAACCCAGGGACACTTGGTATGATTTATTATGAGAGGAAAAGAAAGAGTTTTTCTTTTTGGTTCATTTGGTATTTACAGGTTTTATTTTGGTGGAGGGGAGTAGGCAAGAGTTGAAGTGTGAACATTGGGTGTGGAGAATCTAGTACTGAAAGAACCCCACATCCTGTACCCCAATATCGCTTTGGTGAGTGTGGTTTGGTCTGCCTGGACATTTTGGTCTGTTTCAGTCCTCCACCAGCGTTGCCACCCAAGAAAAGACAGTCGGCGCCGTCCCCTACCCGAGTGGCTGTGGTGGCCCCCATGAGCCGAGCCACCAGTGGCTCCAGTTTGCCTGTTGGAATCAATAGGCAGGTAATGCAGCCCCTGTTCCCTGCATGGGAAGGCAGGGGAGGGCGTGGGGGTGTTCAGGGATTTGGCTCCTGAAGCCGAAAGAAACCCATGGTCTTCAGGCTGGTGTTTGTCACATCGGGGATGTGAGACCTTGTACCCATCCTTCTCTCTCCAGGACATGGTCAGAGTTCCCATATAGGGATGAGGGTCAGGGCAGGGAGGCCAGAGGCAAAGGGCATCTCCTGAGGACAGCTGGCCACAGCTGACCCCAGCCCCAGGGCCCTCCCTGGCCACACCCCCCACAAACTCCAAATGGCTGCTTCTCAACTGTACGTGTCTTTTGCTTGCTGACATCAGAGGTGGTTTCTGAGCTGGCCTGGCAGTATTTCCTCCTCTAAGTAAATGCACCGGTTGCCTCACCCCCAATCTCTGCCACTGTTTCTCAGAAGTGACTTGGCTTTGTTTCTCTTTTTCCACTTGAGGATTTTGACGTTGACTGTTACGCACAGAGGCGACTGTCAGGAGGCAGCCACTCGTATGGTGGAGAGTCGCCCCGCCTGTCACCCTGCAGCAGCATAGGCAAGCTGAGCAAGTCGGACGAGCAGCTCTCCTCTCTGGACAGGGACAGTGGGCAGTGCTCCCGGAACACAAGCTGTGAAACACTAGGTGAGCCTCCAGTGTCCTTCTGTTCCGTCCTTCTCCGTGGCTTCTTTGGGGCCATACAGTCCTGGGTGGGAGTCCCAGGTCATGCGATCATTGACTACGTGACTTTGGCCAACTCATTTAAAATCTGAGCCTCAGCTTCCTCATCTGCAAAACGAGGATAATAGTACCTGCCTCCCAAGGAAGTTGAACGTATAAATGAAATTACAATGTAAAACCACAGCCTAGATATTCAAGTGGTAACTGTTGTTACAGTTCATCTGTCAGTGTGTAATTTGACTCTCTTTACCAAAATTCATAGCCATTTGTGTCAAGAGCTTTAAACCAAGGGGTGGGGGGCCTGACAACACTTGAGGGAGGCTGAAGGTGAGGAGGCTGCACGAGCCGGCCTTCTCGTTGCAGTGTTGAATGTCTGCTGGGCAGGGGGTGTAGAGAGCAGGAAGTTGTTCATATCCTGTGAACTAGATATTTTCACTTCTGAGAATGTATCCTAGGAGCATAATCAGAGATTAATAGCAAGATTTCATTGGTAGGAAATCAGATGAACTGTGGTACACTTATTTGCTGGAATAATCTGTAGCTATTAAAAATCACTCATATTGATAACTAGAATATGTACTAGACCATTTACTTAGTATTCTTAATTGTTTCTCTCTCTCTTTTTTTTTTTTTTTTTTTTTTTAGAAAGAGTCACACGGGGTAACCCAGGCGGGATTACAGTGACGTGATCTGGGCTCACTGCAACGTCCGCCTCCTGGGTTCAAGCGATTCTCCTGCCTCACCCTCCCAAGTAGCTGGGGTTACAGGCGTACACCACCGTATCCGGCTAATTTTTTTTTTTTTTTTTTTCCCAGTAGAGATGAGGTTTTACCATGTTGGCCAGGCTAGTCTCAAACTGCTGACCTCAGGTGATCTGCTTGCCTCAGCCTCCCAAAGTGCTGGGATTATAGGCATGAGCCACTGCACGCAACCAATTTTTGTATTTTTAGTAGAGACAAGGTTTTGCCACATTGGCCAGGCTGGTCTCAAACTCCCAGCCTCAAGTGACCAGCCGGCCTCGGCCTTGCAAAGTGCCGGAATAACAGGCATGAACCACTACACCTGACCCTCAGTTGGGCTTTTTAAAAAATGAATCCCAGAGGCAAAAAGGGCATTTAAGAAAATACATCAAAATGTAAATAGAGGCCAGGCACAGGGGCTCATGATTGTAATCCCAGCTACTTGGGAAGCTGAGGCAGGAGAATTGTTTGAACCCAGGAGGCAGAGGTTGCAGTGAGCCGAGATTGTAGCACTGTACTCCAGCCTTGGTGACAGAGCGAGACTCCGTCTCAAAAAAAAAAAATGTAAATAGAAAGAAGAGTTAGAGTACAGGATTGTGAGTGATTTTTATTTTATTGATGTAATTTGCCACAGCTTCTGTAATGGTTGTGTATTTTTCTTTTTTATTTTAAGTAAGAAATAAAATACAGAAAAGTATAGCAAAACAACCATATTCCCATCTGGTGTGCTTTTATAATCAGGGAAAAGAATGAAGAATATAACATGTAAATATTAAACCCTCGAGATAGGTCTTTGTCACACACCGTGAGCCAGCCTGGGAGAGGTGGGTGAGCCCGGCTGCTCCTGCAGGGCCTGTGGCTAACAGGTCTTTTTTTTCCCTGTTGTGACTGCAGACCACTATGATCCCGACTATGAATTCCTCCAGCAAGACCTCTCTAACGCAGACCAGATACCTCAGCAGACGGCCTGGAGCCTTAGCCCGTTGCCAGAGTCCTTGGGGGAGTCTGGGTCTCCATTTCTTGGCCATCCTTTCCAGCTGCCTCTTGGCAACCATCCCCAGCCAGACGGACCACTGGCCCCAGGGCAGCAGACAGACATGCCGCCTGCTCTCCCCGAGAAGAAGCGCAGGAGCGCAGCCTCCCAGACGGCGGACAGCTCTGGCTGCAGGGTGTCTTTCGAGCGGCATCCCTCGCAGTACGACAATATCTCTGGAGAGGACCTACAGACCACGGCCCCAGTCCAGCCCGTCACCTACGCGCCCTTCGCTGCTATTCTCCCCTTTCCGCATGGAGGTTCCTCAGCCCCTGTAGAATTTGTGGGTGATTTTACTTCTCCTGAATCAATGGGTGATCCAGAAAAACCACCTCCTCTACCAGAGAAGAAAAACAAACACAGTAAGCTTTTGTTGCACCGTTGTCAGGAAGTGTATTTTATAGCCCGAAATGGCAGCATGTTTTATTTCAGCATTAGACCAAAATCAAACCAGTGGCCTCATTATTTCATAAAAGATAGGCCAACCAGGTACGTAGACTCTTCTGGGAGCCTGGTTTTGTCATTCCAGGTGATCATTTTTAAAGCCTGATCAGCTGACCTCTCCTTTACACTTTCTATAAAATCTCAGGCCTGGTCTCCACGCAGCCTGAGGGCTTCTCCTCTTTAGATGGCAGCAGTTGACCTTCTGACCTGATCAAGGTGACAGAGGGGAGTTTCCTGGCCTGCAGGACAGCCTTGCAGCCATATCTGCATAGAGTGTGGTGGACATGTGAATTTCAGCAGAATTTACCTAGTGTCCGAGGAGTGATGTCTTAAGGATCCCTGTCTAGAGCACGCTGTCCTCTGTTCATGCTCTCAGAATGACTTGGGAGCTGAGGTTGTCCTGCAGGAGTAATTGAGGACACTTCTCGGATCAGACATTTTAATATGTGATATTATTGGAGCCCAGGGGTGGAGCTGAAATTGTGAATATTTTCCAACTGTAAATCTGCCATAAAAGTACTAAGGAGAGTTCTAGAAATTCTGTTTTCTCCTAGCTCCCCTAACTGCTCCACACTGCTAGGAGTTGCCTGGCTCTCTCTGCCCCCGCCCTCTCCCCGCTTCACTAGCATAGTTCTGCTTCCATTTTCTTGGCAGTGCAGCTGTCACCATTTCAGTGTGTGTGGCCGCATTAGCCACACAGCCCCAGGCTTCCCTGGCCTCAGTTGACACATCCATCAGAGAACTTCTTTGAACTAGAAATGGAATCTCTACTCCAGATTCCCAAAATGAGAGCATCTGAGCCAGCCTAGAGCTGGGCCCCATTCTCAAAGAAGGGAAGACCTGGCTTGGTTAAATCCAGCAAGGATCACCCTGAGGGCCGGCTGCGTGGTCCACAGAAGGCAGCGGCTACGATGCTGCCATGCATTTCCCAGCTCCTGCGTGGGTGTTGCCCAGCTTGTGCGATGGCCTCAGCAGTGTGGCCCCCTAGCTAGAAGGGGAGCTGGCTCTGTGGGACTAATGATGTCATCCCCATCTGTCGTGTACATTTGCTCATCAGAAACCAGGGCTCCCACAGAGGGGTGTGCAGTGGCAATGCTGGAAGCATTTTCTTCCCTGCCCCTCCCTCTGCATGGACAAGTGCTTAAAGAGCTGTTGGCCTCCTCCTCCACCCCTGTTATCTTGGGCAGCGTGCCATTCGGGCTCACCCCCTTTCCTTCCCTAGGGGAGGGGTCCTCTGAGCTCAGACACTGGGCAGGATAGCATTCTTGCAAATGCAGCAGATGCCAGAGAGCCTTCCCCTTCCAGCCCCTAGAACAAGTGTGGGCGTTGATCCTCATGCAGGGTCTCTAGAGAGGAGAAGGAAAGGGAAGGGTAGCCATTGTTTCCTTTCAAGCAGTCTCAAGTGGCTGAAAATGCCTGTTAATTTAGGCCACCATTTTGAGGCTTTAGCTCATTCGTCAGTGTCTCCAGCGCTAGAGCCTGCAAACCTCTAAGAAACTCCCGCCCTGCAGGTGTGGCATGCCCTAAGCTAAAGCTTCACATGCCCCCTCGAAGGTAGTCCTGACAGCCACCTGCAAGGCAGGCCCTATTAGCTCCAGTTTCATAGGTAGAGAAACTGGAACATAGGTAGAGGAACTGAGTATTGCCTAAAATGAACGAGCAAGTGGGGCACAGATCTGGGACTAAGAGTACAGCCTGAGTTGTACCAGCCTGTTAACGCTTCCTCACATGCCAAGGAGGAAGGGATTTCGCCCTCCTTCCTTCAGATCCTATCCAGTTTTCAGTGTTGACCCCTATGCAGGGGGTGGTCTTCTCTGTACCCTGTGAAAGAGCCCCAAACTTAGGCACCCTGAGCCTCAGTCCTCTGACTGCTCTTCACTCCCCGAGGGGACCCTCAAGTGACATTGTGGAAAATACCTCACAAAATTGCTTTGAGGGAAAAAAGGAAAGAATCATGACCCTGGACATGTGGCTAATGCTGGCCTGAGTTCATGCACATTCAGTCCCAATGTCATGGCGTGTCCTCATCATTTGGGATGCACTGACATCACGAGAGTCCCCAGCCCCTCTTGCCAGGGGCAGCCCCATGAGTCCCTTGTGCCAGACGAGCCTTGTGATCATTGTCTGCCACCTGAAATCCCCAGTCCCAGGCCCTGAGCACTGACGGCTGAGCCTTCCCGGCAGTGCTGGCTGCCTGGTCTCTGGGCTGCCACTGGGCCGCTTTTGAAATGGATCAGGTCCTCCTCATTTCTAGAAGGCTGGGAACGTCACTGCTATTCTGTGCTTGGCTAGCAGGTCTCTACAAGGACTTCAACATCAAGAGTTCAGAAAGCCCTCCTGAAGAGATCACAGTTTCACAGAAGTCAGGCAGAGGTGGTTGCATTTAGTCTTTTTTTCTTCTCCATAGTTCACTGCAGCCTTGAACTCCTGGGTTCAAGGGAGCCTCCCACCTCAGCCTCTTGAGTAGCTGAGACCATAGGCACATACCACCATTGCTAATTTTTTTCTTTTCTTTTCTTTTTCCTCTTTAGAGATGGGGATCTCACTATGTTGCCTAGGCTGGTGTCGAACTCCTGGCCTCAAGTGACCGTACTGCCTCAGCCTCTCAAAGCACTGGGATTATAGGCATGAGCCACTGTGCCCCGCCATGTTTAGTCTTTTTAGGGAGCAATTTGTGGGTGCTTGGGATCACCTTCCTAGGCTTGCCTCTTCCTCTGGAGCCTGGTGATGTTAGTTGTGCAGCATTAAAGAGGGAATGTGGGGCTGGGCGCGGTGGCTCACGCCTGTAATCCCAGCACTTTGGGAGGCTGAGCCAGGTGGATCACCTGAGGTTAGGATTTCGAGACGAGCCTGACCAACATGGCAAAACCCTGTCTCTACTAAAAATACAAAAAATCAGCTGGGCATGGTGGTGTGCATCTGTAATCCCAGCTACTTGAGAGACTGAGGCAGGTGAGTCGCTTGAACCCAGGAGGCAGAGGTTGCAGTGAGCCAAGATCACGCCATTGCACTCCAGCCTGGGCAACAAGAGTGAAACCCCATCTCAAAAAAAAAAAAAAGAGGAAGTGTGGGACAAGCTCAGGGGGCTGTGAGCTGCCCTTTCAGTAGCAGCAGCTGACCCCAGGGGGAAGCATCTCTTCCTGTGCATCTTTTACAACCAAGTTCTGCTAGATGTTTGTTGGAGCTAGTAAGAAATTCTTACATATTCTTTTAAATAAAAAGGTGACTTTGATCCCTTTTCTTCAGTGACACCACTCTCCCCTGGAGAAGGAGCATCAGAAAGACACCCCTGGAAAGAGAGCATTTCCTGTATACCTGGCCTCCCAGTGCAGCTCAGGGAAGAAATAAACTCCCTACCTCTGTGACTGTCTTCTGCAGCTCAGTGTCTGGCCTTCCTTGATTTGTTGACTAGTTTAGGTTTGCAGAGAAGCCTCTGGCTTTGTGCTTATTTGAAGATACAAAATTTAGCACTGCAGAGCCACCACTTTTTCTGAGCATCTGAATGTCAGCTCCACCTGGCAGGTGCTCATGGCACTTGTGACCTGCCCCGAGGGGAAAGTGCCTGCTCAGGAGATGGCTGAGACCTGCCATCCCTGTGCCTACCACGTGCCCTCACTCGAGTCCCGAGTTCGCATTAGGGTTCCCCATTGCTGTTGCATGTCTGCCAAGCTGGATGTGCCTCCTCCATTAGCACATCAGACAGAGTTTGATTTCACTGCCCAAGAAGTCCTCTGCGCTCCCCCTAATCATCCCTCCCTTAGGTGCTTTCAGTGGAAAGCCCCCTAGCTGCTGTGGGAAGAATCGGGGGTCAGGGCTCCCTGCCGTGACAGCACCCAGCCCTACTGCAGCTTTGTCCCTCGGTTTCACAGTGCTGGCCTACATGCAGCTGCTGGAGGACTACTCAGAGCCGCAGCCCTCCATGTTCTACCAGACGCCGCAGAACGAGCACATCTACCAGCAGAAGAACAAGCTCCTCATGGAGGTGTACGGCTTCAGCGACTCCTTCAGTGGGGCGGACTCTGTGCAGGAGCTGGCCCCACCGCCTGCCCTCCCCCCAAAGCAGCGGCAGCTGGTAAGTGGCACTTCCTTTGTGACCAGAACTTCCGATCCTAGCAGGTCTCTAGGAGCCAGAATGACCCTCCTCGCAGCTGTGACAGGGCCCTGGGTTTGGGTATGGAAGGCACTATCTCCCATGCAGATGCTTTCTCTTCCTCCTGAGATGCTCACCAGCAGCCCAGCTCCCACTCCACCACCTCCGCACCTTGGGGTGCAGGGACCTTTCTTTTCCAGAGCAGCCCCACGCAGCAGGGACAGGCTTGTACTCAGGGTATTTGCTCTCTCTGCTGACAGTCTCTTGTATTTTTTATTTCCTCTTTGGCTTCAACATAGACCTCCCAGAAAGGAGGGACTCAATCAAAGCACAGGGCATGGTCTGTGCACGGCCATCTGTGGACTTGATTGGCATAATGGGCCTAACTGTGTAGAGTGACTTACATCCCAGCCCTGGCTGGGGAGGGCCCAAGGAAAACAAGCACCATTGAAGCAGAGGATGGTTTTAAACAGAGCCACTCTGTTCCAGTAACGTCACCTTCCTCTTCTAGAAAACACTCCTGTGCTGAGGACTCCCGTGCACTTAATGAAGCACGAGTCAACACAGAAGGCAGGCTGTTTCACCGCGGGCACCCTGTGAGGCTCCGGAACTGCCCAGGCACTGGGCGGGTGGGCAGAGCAGGGATGCCTGTGGCTTCTCTCTTTGCTGCCAGTTAATGAATGTGGAGGGCCCTAGTCAAGTTTGAGAATCTGAGCCTCCTGTCCAGCCATGCTCCCCAGGAAGAGTGCACCCCACAGGGAGCTCCAGGCTTGTTCAGAGCTCCCTGGGCGCCTGTGCTCTTGTGCTGGCCAGTCTGGTGGCTTCTACCAGGAGGGGACTGGTGTGCACTGAGCCATCTTTTATCCATTGTGAGGGGACATCAGGGACCATGTAATTTTTCTGGTAGGCAGCTGCAGACTGGACAGATGTCCCCGGGTTACTCCATATACCTGAGTCTTCCTATACTCAGTAGGCTCTGGCTGGCCAAGCAAGCTGTTTGGTTTCCACTCAAAAACCAACTTAGCCCCTTCAGAGGTGGCCATGTCCAGTAGAGGAAAGGCCAGGCTTGGAGTTGGCAGTCCTGGACTACGGTCCTGCCATTCATTAGCTGTGTCACACTTGATGCGTTCAGGGTCTCAGATCTTCACCTGCCCTGCCCACCCCACAGACACAATTGAGAATATGAATCTCAGTTGCTCTGAAGACGTCTCAAAAAGGGTCTCCACCATGGAAACATAAATGCCTCATTTAGAGATCCCTTGCCTAAAATGTTTGGTTAAAACCATTGCCAAGCGCCAGGACTGGTGGTGACACATGCCTGTATTCTCAGCTACTTGGGAGACTGAGGTAGGAGGATCAGTTGATCCCAGGAGTTCAAGACCAGCCTGAACAACACAGCAAGACCCTATCTCAAAAAAAAAAAAAAAAAATTGCTGAGCCAGATGCTTTGAAAATATTTTCAGCCCATTGCCCATCCTTGGGCATCTTCTGCATGCTGTGGGGTCCACAGGATTCTAAATATTCAGGGAGATACCTGTAGTGAGTAGTGCCTGAAATCAGAACCTATTCTACCACACCTGCGGGGCAGTGGTGAGCTCAGCCCCCGTAGGCCTATTAGGAACACCTGTGTTGAACACCTCCCCAGGTAGGCACCAGGGCTCTCATCTGGCTCTACATGGTCCTTGCCACAGCTCCTGGCATCCCCATTATAAATAAATTGAGGCTGACAGAGCCAGAGAGCCTTAATCCAAGCCCGCAGCTAGAAACAAAAGACCTGGGAGCCATGCCCAGCCCTAACGGCAGCCCAGGCACACCACCTAACAGGCCCTGCCATGCCCACCCGACGGCAGCCCAGGCACACCACCTAACAGGCCCTGCCGGCTGCTGGTCACGCCCTCTCTCAAATGCAGGTGCAGGAAGCGTTAGCCACACTTCACAGACAAAAATGATGCTCATTATACACACCTGTTGGCCCACATACAGTGTGGTAGGCAAGATTACAGGTGCTTCACATATATCCCATTTCATCCTCCCAACAGCCCCGGACAGGAGGCGCCAGGGTTACCCCTGTTTTACAGATCGAAAACCTGAGGCACGGAGACCTTTAAGTAGTGCCCAAGGCTAAACAGAAATAGCAGGGTCCAGACTCAAACCCAGGCAGCTGGAGCCCCATCTTGAGTTCTGAAGATGTGTGAATGCCGCATGGATCCGCTCCCCGCAGAGGAGCAGCTCAGAGTCCAGAGTCAGCCCAGGTCTGTGTGGCCCAGCCCCCGGTGGACACAATTTCAGGATATAGTGTAAGGAAGTGAAGGAGGGTGCCCTTTCATGCAGATAGCCTTCGGCAGCTGGTTTAGTCCCTAAACTGAGCCCAGAAGCCGTCCCTCTCCAGGACATCCCTGCGCCGATGTGGAGAGCAGCCTCCATGGCCTTTCCCTGCACGTGCCTGACTGTTCTCTGCTTCTCTCCCTCCTTCCCTGCCTTCTCTCTCCTCCCCTCTGTCCAGCAGGCCTCCTGTGCTGCTGCTTCCTTCTCCTCTGTCTCCTACTGTGTCCAGCAAACTAAAGTGGCCTTCACCCCCGAGGACGGCAGTGCCACTCAGGGCCTCAGTGTGTCCGTCTCTAACTCCTTTCTCAGCCGGCATGGCAGCTTGCCTGTGCCCTCGGTGAGTCGCTTCCTGCTGTTCTTTACTTGGAAACGCGTGAACAGGGCCATTCCTTGGTGGCGTGGGCCTCAGCCATGTGTTCTGCTGTCCTTCTGTGAGTCCCTACATAGATGGGAAGGCTATGAACAGTTGGTCCTCTGGGGCCTTAAAGACCGTGAGACATGTCCGGGTGAGGCCAGGGTCAGCATGGGAAATGTGAGTGGCCACCACGGAAGCATAACCAGTCTGGCATAAAGTGACAGAGACATTTTGGTCTTTTTATCCCAATCTCTCTTTGGGCCTTGGATTGGCCTACTATGTTCCAGGATTAAAAGGGAATATAGCCAGGTGTGGTGGCACTCACCTATGGTCACCCCTCCTCAGGAGGCTGAGGCAGGAGGATCGCTTCAGCCCAGGAGTTCAGGTCCAGCCTGGGCAACATAGTGAAACCCTGTGTCAAAATAAATAAATAGAAAGATAGATTAGATGGGTGGGTAGACGTAGAAAGCCAGGTGAGAAGAGCAGGCTTCACCAGTGCGTGCTGCTTTGACTTTGAGGGCTGCATTAGTTTTCTTTTGCTGCATAACAAACCACCCAAAACTTAGTGGTTTCATACAGTAGTGACCATCTGGTAGCAGGATGGTTGTGCTGCTCTGGCCCAGACCTGGCCAGTTTGGGCTGAACTCACGGACATCCCTGGGACCTGAGCTGGGACAACTGGGCTGATCTGGCTGTGATCCGTGTGGTCGGTCACCTCTATCAGGCTGACCTGGGCTGGTTCACGTGGCAGTTGGCAGGATTCCAAAAAAAAAAAAAAAAAAAAAAAAATGGACGCATGGAAGGCCCCTTAGAGCCTGAGCTCAGAAGTGGTGTGGTGCCTGTACCATTGCAGGTGCGCAGTGAACTGACAAGGCTAGCCCAGATTCAGGGGGCAGGGAAGCTGTTTCTGCCTCTTGATGGGAGTTGCTGCTAAGTCGTGTTGCACAGGGACGTGGATCCAGGAAGGGAAGAGGGTGCAGCCATTTGTGTAAACAGTTTACTGCTGAAGCCTGGGGGCACCGACCCTGAAGTAGGCACAGTCTTTCACTGGCATCTGCGAATGTCCAAGAACCTCAGCGGCCACCATTCTCCCTTTCGTCTGTTAGAATGAAACTAAGCACAGGGGAAGGAACTCTAGAATGATTTCGAGTCCCGCTTGAAAGACGTCTGGGCTTGGGTGGTGCACTTCTCCCCCCATGGCCCCCGCCAAACCCACTTCAGCATCTTCCCTTCGGGACTGGATTTTACTTGCCTCGTATTTTGTAATTGTGAGAATTAAGTAAAATTATATGAAATGGCCAGATACGTAGTAATCTTAGAAAGCTTATTACTGTTCTTGATCTCATTACCTTAGTAATAAGACTCCTGGAGTCTAGTCTTGTTCTGCTTCTAACTTTACACATGAGAGTTGGGCAAATGGCTTAACCTGTTTGGCTTTTTCTCCCCCTCTGTAAATGATGACTTTGGACCGGGTGGCTTTTAAAGACTTGTCCAGACTCAGGTTCCCAGTTTGGTTTTGTGTGGTTTCCATCTGTGCCCAGGGTGGACAGTCCACTGGGTACTGAGGCCTCACACCTTAGAGCCCCCAGCAGCCCTACTCATGCTGGGGAGGCAGCCTCCCTTCACCCTGCTCTGGCCACACAGAAGCCCCTGGTTTCCTCAGAGGCACCTCTGGCAAGCTCCTTTCACAAATCTTGAGAAACTTGGCCTTTGGACAATCCTAGCTCTTGCCTGAGCTAGCTGTTTGGTTTGGTTTTGTTTTTTTTTCCGCCTTAGACTTTCTACAGTATCACTTTTGAGCAGTTAGGGGTTAGAGGACTATGAATGAACTGGACTGTTTGCTGCACAATTAAATTTGAGGGCATTTTAATTAAGTTTGGTTATGAATACGTCATAGTGTTTATCCCTGGGACATACAAGAGTCTTAAGACATCTTATATCTGAAATACTGCATTCTTAGCAACAAGTCCACCAAGGAGCCCGAGGGTAGGACCTAATAAGGTGCTTTATGTCATTAAAAGGAACATGCCTCAGGAACCGTTAGTAATGGCCCGGTGTTTGGGACATTTGACATCCAGTATGCTGAAACCTCAGAGAAGTGATTTAGTATAATGCCAACATGTTCTTCATCTATCCTTTGGTTAAATTCTAAGATGAACCCCAGACATAGGGCTTTGGATTACTATCAGAGCAGAAATTAATCCTGAATTTCTTCGTTCCATTGCTCCTGGGCCTGTGTCATTTGTCCAGCATGGAACTCTGAAGGAGTGCCCCTTGGAAACACAGCAGTTGTCAAATCTGAAGACACCTCGTCTGGTTCTTGGCACAGTGGACAGTTACTTCTACTAAGAGATTCTAACCATTGGAAACCTCTTGCTAAAGGAATTTGTAGGGCATAAACCTGTGTTGAACAATTTAAATGGAAGTGGATACTGAGGAGTACTCTCATTCACTCCTCCCCTGATCCCTGGGATGGGTTTAATTTAGCAAGCTCAGGACATCAACTTTTCCAGGTCAGGTTGCAAAAGGCATGCAGTTGAGGAAGATGGCCCTGGGCAAAGCAGCGCTGCAGGTCAGCAAGTGGAGGAAGACAGGCACGCAGCTTGCTGCAGAACCAAAGAACATTTGCGCACATACATTTTAATTAATTTTGGGTCTGAGTACGTCATGGTTCTGTTGTTGTTGTTGTTTTGGGTTTTTTTTTTTTTTTGAGATGGAGTCTTGTTCTGTCACCCAGACTGTAGTTTAGTGGCGCCATCTCGGCTCACTACAACATCCGCCTCCTGGGTTCAAGCGATTCTCCTGCCTCAGCCTCCAGAGTAGCTGGGATTACAGGTGTGCACCACCACACCCAGGTAATTTTTTATATTTTTAGTAGAGACGGGGTTTCACCATGTTGGCCAGGCTAGTCTTGAACTCCTGACCTCTGGTGATACGCCCGCTTCAGCCTCCCAAAGTGCTTGGATTACAGGTGTGAGCCACTGTGCCCAGCCACATCATGGTTTTTATCCATGGAATAGTCAGGAGTCTTAAGACATCTTGTACGTAAAATACAAGTTCACACCACATTAAGGCACACGTGAGAAATGACGTGAGAGTTGTAGTCATAGAAACCTCATGGGTGGTGGAGCAGGACATGGTCATGGGGACTAGGGGTGGAGCTTGAGCTGTGGCTTGAAGGGCAGTTGAGATTTTTAGGAGATAAAGGGGAGAGAAAGCAAAGCAAATATGTTCCAAGCAGAGGTACCTGCCAGAGGCATGGAGGCCAGGAAGCCCAGGGTCCATTTGTGGAGGTCATCTCAAATGTAAGCACTTAGAATAAGGTCATAAGAGGGATGATGACAGCCAGCCCTCCCCTGTCTCCCCAGAACCTCCACTCCAGGGAAAGCCAGCCCTCCCCACCCATAGGCTCTGCTGGCCTTGAACTCTGCTGTTTCTTGGGCTTCTCTCTCATCAGCACCACACACGAGTTGGTCCCAGGGGGTCCCTCCTACCATCCCCTGCACAGGCTTCAGCCCGGTCTGCTTGGCCCTTCATTCATTGGAGGTGTTAGCTCTTGGTCCCGAGACTCCCCTCTTGCCTGACTTAGGCCGGGACCCCAGGAGACTTTAACACAAACAAGACTCCAAACCTTGACACATGGTCTCGGGGGCATTCAGACCCCCTTGGTAAAAGAAAGGTGTCAAGAATATATGCATGACTGTGAGGAGGGAAAGATGTGGAGAGGTGGGTGCAGCCTTCATGGTGCCCCCAGGCTGGCCCTGCCATCCTGATTGGGCCAGGCCCCCACTGTCTGCCTGCTGTGTGGGGGCGTGGCTCTGTATCTGAGTGACGGCCTCACTATCCCTCCCGGAAGTAGCGGCACTGTCCGTGCTTTCTCTCTGGACTGCTGTCCGGGCTCTTGCTCCGTGGGCTGCCTGCTGTATCCTCATGGTGACCCTGCCTGGTGGCCGCCCATCTCCCTTCTCTGCCCCACTCCTTCCCACCTTCCATGGCTGACTGACACGGCCCTCTTCTCTGCATGTCCCTTCTCTGGCTTGCATTTTCACTGCTTCTGCACATCTTGAAAGTTTTAGATTAGGTTCCTATTCACAGTGCCCTTGAATACAAGATATGCAGACTGTCTCGGTAACTGTTAGGGCTGCCCTTGTCCTGCTGGTGCTGCAGGGTTGGCATTGGAAGAAACACCTTCCTCCATTCCCCACCCTACTTTCTTTTATGTTCTTTTTTTGCTAACTGAAAGTTATGGGTACTTACTCTCACTAAGAGATCTATTTGGGTGCTAGAAATCTGTTGAAATATTTCTTTACCATCTTGGCTTCTGGATAATTAAAACTGTTAGCAGACTCAAGTTCTGAGTAGAAGTTATATTGAAATGCCTATAATAACTGTCATCTGTTTTTTTAAAATTAAAAAAAAAAACTTCAGGCTAAAAGAGTCAAGTGTGTATCATCTTAAGGACTTTAATTTTTTTAAAAGGGTCCGCAGAGCAGCTGCCATCCCATTCTAGGCAAAACAGTCATTTTCTGAGATGGGGCCAGGTTACTGTGCATCAGCACATGTGCTTTCAACAGAAGGCCTGAGCTTCATGCAGACGCTCGGTCCCCGTGCCGCAGCATCCCCTCACCGGGAGCTGCCAGGCCAAGCTCCTCAGGACCCGTGGCAGCCTCCTTTACTCTGCCTGTGCATCTGCCTCTCGCTCGCTTGCTCTTTCTCTCTCCCCGCCCACTGCCAACCTCCTAGCCACAAACTGTCCCTGAGGATGACCATTACAGAGACCGTGGGCACGCTGATGGGCCTAAAGGCCAAACAGGAAAGGGGAGAGATGGAGAGAGGAGAGAGAAGGGAGGAGAGGAGGAGGAAAATGGAATGGCCCACAGGAGGGAAGGGGAAGACAGTCCCATGGGGCTCTCGGTACCTATTGGGAAAAATAAGTTTCTGCCATCCTGGCCTTTGTCCCTTGGTCTTCCCTGATGCCATCTTGTCTTACTGGCTTCCTGTCCTGGTCAGAGCTAGATCACACTGAGAGAAAAAGAGCAGAGAGCATCTGTGGCAGAACCCGGTAGCCAGGGGCAGGAGAGGCGTTTCTCAAGGCAGCCCCTCCCTGGGGGGTGTAGCTGTACAGGCTGGTCTGACCCTCCCCTTGCACGGTCTGCATGGAGTGCTCCTCTTTGGGGGAAAGGACAGTGCCCCGTCCCCATCTTACAAAGCCTCCATGAGGCCTCGTCCTCCCACTGGTGCATGTTCCTCCTTGACCTGGCATAGCTCAGTATTACGTGTGTGCTTCAGGCTATTTCACACTACTGACTCCTAGACTCTCCTCCTTTCTTGGGGGTTTAGCAGCACAATATAGTCTACAAGTCTATACCCTGAGGGGTGTGGTCTACCACTCCGTGCCCTTAGGGCTGTAGTCTCCCAGTCTGTGCCCTTAGGGGTGTGGTTTAGCAGTCCGTTCCCTTAGGGATACAGTCTACCAGTCCATGCCCTTAGGGGTGCAGTCTACCAGTCCATGCCCTTAGGGATGTAGTCCACAGTCCGTGCCCTTAAGGGTACAGTCTACCAGTCCATGCCCTTAGGGGTCTATTCTATAGTCCGTGCCCTTAGGGGTGTAGTCTCCCAGTCTATACCCTTAGGGGTAGCATCTATCAGTCCATGCCCTTAGGGGAGAGTCTACAAGTTCATACCCTTGGAGGCAGAATCTACAAGTCCAAGGCAGTCTCCACAGATCTCCAGCTGTTTGCATGTAGGCTTCTCTCCTTACCAGACCCTGGGCTCCCTGAGGTCAGAAATTAGTTCCCATATCTGGCACCTAGCAGACAGGCAGGCAGTGCTCATTCACTCTTGTCCTGCCCCTCTTCTTCCCATCCCAACATGTCCTGCTGATACCACATAGGGCATTAGCCTTGGGCAGGTCCATTTCTCTCCAGCCCGTGGCCACCTGCTTCCTCCCCACACCCATGTCTCACCTGGATGGCCATTGTGGCTCCTGACTGGCCTTCCTGCCTCTGCAGTCAGAGGCCCTCCCCGCTTCTCAACCCTGCAGCCAGACTAAAAGTGTTACCACATCCCTGCAGCACCAGGGCCAGCTTCCCTGGCTCTTTTAAGGCCCTGGCACTGCTCCTCCCCACCCTGCCACTAGCCCGTCCCTGCACACCTCCACTGCCTTCCCTTCATCCCCTCCCCACATACAAATTTCTCCCTCTTGCACACTCTCTTCCCCACCCTGTTTTCTCCTTACTTGCTGTATGAACCTAAGCACACCACCCCACCCCGATGCCTTGGGCCTCCCTTTCCTCATCTATGCAGTGGGCACACAAGATTGTCATAAGGACAAAAAACACGTGATGTAGTGTGTGATGCACAACCAGCATCTCATGAAAAGGGAGGTCTTAGCATCAGATCTGTCACCACATGGGGGAGGCCGCTGCTTTCCTGTGTAATGCTGCGGTGTCTTCTCAGGATTGCACATCCTCTGAGGGCAGGGGCTGGGCTGTGAACTCGCAGCTGTGGTGCAGCCTAGCCTCTGATTCCCATGTAACAGATGCATTAGTCTCAGGCTCTGACGGAGAATCCATTTTCTTCCTCATTTTCCTTCTCTACTGACCTGAGGCTCTGGCTGCTGCGTCTAGCTTGAGAGTTTCCCAGGTAGTTCCTGTCTGCAGCTCCCTTGAAACAGTTTGGCTCCTGCAGTGCGTTCCCCCTGTGCTTTTCTACGCTTCCTGAAAGACCCAGTGCTGCTCTGAAGTGTGAAGGCTGGATTAGATCCCACTCAGCGTGACCCAGTCTTGTGGAAGGAGGTACATGCAGACCAGAGCCCTTTTCAGGTCCCTGTGACCCTCAGGAGATAATGTAGAGCCACCTGTAGAGAAAGGCCCAGCTTTGGAGGAGACAGGGTTACCTCCTGAGCCCAGGAGCAAGCCTGCCTTGCCTTACTGTGGGCAGCAGGGAGTGTGCCCATCTCAAGAGCAGGAACGGTCACAGCCCTGACAGCAGGAAGAAAGCTTAAAGTGTCTCGCATTGGAGGCTTTCAAACGCAACCACTCTGATGCAGCTGTTTCCACCCCCTGGTTCTAGACTTGGAGAATCTTTGTTGTTTACAGCCTGGCATTTTGGCTGGTCATAGCTCCCGGACCAGCTTCAGGCACAGTAGTGTCACTGTGGCACCTGGCCATGGCTGTACTTCTGTGACTGTGAAACCGTCAGGTACCGAAAGGACCCCCATTCCTTGTGAAGGTTGTGCGCTGACACGCACCCCAAGGCCCAGTGCCACGTCCAGCGCCTCTTGCCTTTACTTCCATGTCAGGCCGCTGTCTCCCTGTCGAGGGCCTTCCTTACTACTCTGTGATCGAATGGTTCTGGAGATGGAGAAGCCAAGAGAGAAAAGCTGAGCCATTTGTTCCAAGTTAAGCTAGAGCCGGGGTGGAATCCAGATCCCCATCATGAAAAATACAGTGTTTAACATTTTTAACTGCTTAATTACCAAATAAATTTTGAGACCTCATAAGGCTCAGTCAAAAGAAAAATGAGTAGGCTGGACGTCGAGAGGCGTGTATTTGTCCTTCATGTTCTGACACGTTGCAAAGTGTAGCTACAGGCTCTAAATAGAGTTCTAAGAATAAGTGTAAATTAGAGCCCCTGTCAGGCTGTTGAAGTGCAAACTGAGTAAAAATAGTTGTCAGACTTCTAGAACTGAATTGGAATCATTTTTCAATCTGTACTAAATCTTTCTATAAAGGGTTGATGCTATTCAGATCAACACTTAGTGAATAACAGAGCATTCTAGAATGTATTGGAGGTTTTTGCAAGAGTGTAATTTGCCGTGAGGCCATTGGCCAAAATGTAGTATTTTCAAGGGAGATAATTGTGATTCAGGTAGCAAAAATATGTCACATGAGAAGGAACTTAATAAGGAACTTTTACATTCACCCGCCTTCTCCCAAGCAACGCATTTTTGTTCTTTTACATCCATGTTTTCTTAGGATATTCAAGTGGTTCTAAAAAGTAAACTCCCCTAAGAAGTTTATTTGAAGCCGGGCGCGGTGGCTCACGCCTGTAATCCTAGCACTTTCGGAGGCCAAGGTGGGTGGATCACCTGAGGTCAGGAGTTCAAGACCAGCCTGGCCAACATGGTGAAACCCCATCTTTTAAAAAAAAAAAAAAAAAAAAAAAAAAAGTTTATTTGAAAAGGAAGAAGATATTTTATTTTTTGGACCCAACATAAGGTTAATGTGGCCTTTCTTTGATGGGAAGAAATCCATTTATCATTCACATTGTGTGACCCACAGGACTGCCTCCTTACCAGGACCAAAGACAAAACTGTCTGTGGCAGATTGAGATCTTCAGGTGCTGTGGCATTGGCCTCAGAACCTACCACTTGGCTTTGGAGCTCATCTTTTGACACTATGTAAAGTGTAGTTATTGTTATAAATTAATACAAGGTCATCAAAGAAGAGGAGTTGCCCCTGGGCCTGAGGTAGACCCTACCAAAGGAAGGTAGACCTTGCTATCAATCAGTAGTTAATTGGGACCATAAGGAAAGAGAAGACACAGCCAGAAGTCTCCCTAACAGTTTGCCAAGTGGAGTCACAAGGAGTGTTACCCAGCACCTTTCCTGGTACCCGAGGGTGTCCTGGGAGAGGTCATACCTCATCTCTATAAGAATCAAATCAGATGAGCTTTTCTCCCCAGGCAATCATGTAGGTGTTGTCAGCAGTGAAAAGCTCAACTTCCTTCCAGAAGAGATAAATTAGGCCCCACACTGTACGGCTCACAGTTCCTGGTTGAAGGACATGTGTGCTCTGAGCCCAGCACCAGTGCTGAGCTGTGGCCCCTGTTGATTCTCCACTGGGGAAGGAAGCCCAGACCACACTAGAAAAGCAGCTTCCCCTGAATGTGTTTTCTCGCAAATGAGGGATAAAAATTTAAGCCTGCAAACCAGCTGTCCAATAGCTTATCTGTTTTGCTAAGTAGCATCCAAAAATTCTGAAGTCATAAGCCTTACTTGAGCCAAGATTATGCAGTAATGACCAATTTCTAGCAACTTGTTTTCTTCCCAAACACTTCACCACGCCAGTGAATCCATTCATTTACATGATCACATTTCCCTGTAACTGGTGGAGCTGACAGTTCTCCAGGGCTTGGAGCTCAGGTCACTATGGAACAGCCATTCTGATCAAGGTCCCTCGGCCTGTGTCCCTAACCCTCAGCTGCTGATGAGCAGACGGCCTCCTCTGGCACGCGGTCTTCCTGATCAGAGGAATGAAGTGGAGTGGCTCTTATACTGAGGACTCAGAATCGTTCCTTTAAAGATCTGCTTTCCTGCTGGGCACGGTGGCTCATGCCTGTAATCACAGCACTTTGGGAGGCTGAGGTGGATCACTTGAGCCCAGGAGTTTGAGACCAGCCTGAGTGACACAACAAGACCCCATCTCTACAAAATCAAAAACGTTAGTTGGACCTGGTGACATGTGCGTATAGTCCCCCCATCTAAGAGGCTGAGGCAAGAGAATCGGTTGAGCCCAGGAGGTCGAGGCTACAGTGACGCATGACTGCACCACTGCACTCCAACCTCGGTGACAGAGCGAGACCCTGTCTCAAAAGAAAAGGGGAAAAAAAAGATCTTTCCTGCTTTCTTGCCAAGGCAACACAGGGCCCATCCCCCATCCTTTTTCCATGCCAGGACTATAAAAGAGAGAAGGTGTCACTGAAAACTGGTGCCTTTTCTAAGTATTTTACTTGTGAGAAAAAAAAAACTAATGCCTGGCCAGCTTCAAGCAGGTTTGCCTTTTAATGAATTGACCACACGCTCATATATGAGGTCATCAGCCGCCCGCATCGTTTGGACTCTGGGGCCTGGTGGCGTTCAAGGGTATGTTTCCAAAGGAGCTGGTTGCTGATTCCACCTTTCCTCTGCCTGCCCTACAGCACTCTGGCCCATGTGCCTCTCTCTGCGTCTTGGCCTGTGTATCAAGTCTCAGCTCATTGGGCTTTGCATTCCTGGCACCATAAAGCACTCAGCTAAGGAACTCTCTGAGCAGAATTGGTGAGGCTTTACCCTGCAGAGCTGTGGGATTGCATGGCTGGGGCCTGTCTCATGTCCAGGATACACCTCAGTATTTCCGAAAACATGAACTGGTTGTGATATCAGCCATCCCCACGCCACCTCTTGCCAGCTGTGTTGTTAGGCACGTGGTCTCCCCGCCCAGCCTCAGTATTTTTATCAGTAATAAGCCTCATAAGGCACTGTGTGTAGGTGAGTTGAGATGATCCATGCCCAGCAGGAAGGATACAGTAGGAGTAGTTGTTCTCGTCCTCATGAGCCAGTCCCTGCTGTGTTCTGACTCACAGTATGACCAGGGCTGACATCAGCGGCCAGGCACCCCCTCTCCTAACTGGCACCCCTGGATCTTCTGCAGAAGTTTGCAAGTCTCAGACAGGCAGCCATTCCTGTTCTAAAGTCCTCAGCCCAAACAGTCTTATTCTGGCTATAAATAAAAGTTCCTGCTGCACAGAGAGCAGCAGCTTGTCAGAAGAAAAGCCGGGCAGGAGCCAGATCCTAAAATAAACTCCAGGCTGTGGTGAGGCGGTGTTGCTGTGGAATGGCCCGCCCTGCCTTTCTCCTTGCCCTGTGGGTAGGTGTGGTCATCAAGTGCTGGAAGTATTCCTCTGGGGAATCGGTAGAGACCAGGCCTGTTGAAAATGGTGACACGTGAACCCTGATGCAGCACCTGGCATCCGCAGAGCCCAAGGGGCAGAGCAAGGGCGTCATGGTGATCAGAAGGCTTTCCCTGTGTCTCCCTGCCCCATGAAGGTACCTTTCCAGTTTGGCTCTTGTCCTAGCATGACTGCATAGCTTGAATACCAGAGCATGAGCTCAGAGCTGCAGAGGGAGGGCCAGGGCAGGGCAGGCCAAGCCCCTTTGTCCAAGAGAGGCTGACTCTCCTTCTTTTCTCCTCGGTAGCTGCCCGCTCCTTGGCAGTTCACACCCCTGGTTGTTTCCCTGAGCCTCCCTCCCCAGTGCCTAGACCGGAACCCATTCAGTGGGTGAAGTTTGTCTCTTACCTGTCCACACTCAAAACTGAGACACTGCTGTGAGTTGGGCAATATTCTAGGAACCTTAATTAATAATACGGTGCCTAGAATATGTATTAGGTCCCTACTAAAATACGTATCAGCACATATGTATTAGGCTCCTACTAAATGCCCCAGCTCTGTTATTTAGAGCAGTTCCTGGATTGTGTGTAGGGCAGGAAAGGAGGGCTGATGCTGCCCAAGAGGTCGCCCACACCAGCACCATGTGGAGGATTTGCATGTAGTGCTCAGCGTCTCACGAAACATCCACAGAAACCTTGTGGAGAGAGGCAGTTGTTTTCATCCCTGTTTTAAAGATGAAGAGGCTGAGCTGAGGCTCAAGGACTTCATTGGCTTGTACTAGGGTGCACAGGCAGATATGCCGCGAGAGGCACCTGGAGAGCGTGCAGTCAGCAGCCACCCTGTGCTGTCTCCCGGGAGAGGCACCATGCTGTGAGTCTGCCTTTGACCTTGTTGAGTGACAACCTGCTAACCACACCATGTGATCAGTTGGGAAGACACTTCTCCAACTTGGTACGTTTTGTGATGACACAGAAGCCATTTGTGTATGTGTAAATCAGGTGCTCAGTTATTGCAGGACATGTGGAAGCACAAAGTGACTTTACATGGGGGCGCTGATGAGGATGTGTCAAGACTTCAGAAGGAGTTGGCGCTGAGCATGCCTCTTAAACTAGGCAGCAACAAGGCAAAGTGAGAGGGATCTGTTGAGCAAATCTCCCAGCAGCGTCTGGGCATTGGGAACAAACATCCGGCAGATCTGAGAATTTGGGCTCCTGCAAAAGATTGAGCCACTCCCTGAAACAGTCATGCCTGAAACAGTCATGCAAGGGTTCCCTGAAGGTAGCCTCCCGGCAGCACACCGTTCCACCCCTCGGCCGGGGCATCCTTCTCGCTGTCCTCTGTGGACCTTCCCAGCCATTGAGGGAGCCTTGCTATGTGCAAGCACCCTCCAGAGATGCAATGGAGAACCCAGAAAGCCAAGCCCTTCACCCCAGTGCCATCCCAGGAAGGCCCAGAGTGAGCTCCCAAGCCTGCAGTGTCATCCTGGGTAATTGGTGTGAACCGTTGAAGGAGCCTGCTGTGAGGGCTTAGGTGAGGGCAGCAACCCAGGGTGTACCCTGCAGGATGTCTGCCCCCCGAGCTTCTAAAGAAGGATATGAAGGGAACTTCACTTGTGTCAGGTACCTGAGTGTTCAGTGCTGGTCACGTGTATGACACTTCCACTGATTCATTTGACCATGGTCGAGGGTTGGCCTTGAGTTTGCAGGTTAGATGGGGTAAGCAGTTGTGTAAGTGGTAGTGAGTGCTTAGGGAAGATGTCATGGATCTGGTATGAAATCCAGCAGCCACTGGAGCTCATAGGAGAGGAGGGAGGAGCTTGAAACTCTGGTCGATACAGCCAGGAAGGGCCACGGCTGTACATACAGGTGGAAACGAGAGGGTTGTGTGTCCCTCGAGTTGTGGTAGCTCTTTGTACAGGTTAAAGGGTAGCTTTGCCCAACTGCTTAAGGGCCAGGCATGGTGACTCATGCCTGTAATCCCAGCACTTTGGTAGGCTGAGGCAGGCAGATCACTTGAGCTCAGGAGTTTAAGACAAGCCTGGGCAACATAGCAAGACCCCGTTTCTACCCCAAAAAAATAAAAAAAATTAGCCAGGTGTGGTGGCATGCACCTGTGGTCCCATCTACTCAGGAGCCTGAGGTGGGAGGATTGCTTAAGCCCAGGAGGTCGAGGCTGCAGTGAACCGTGATCACACTACCATACTCGAGCCTGGGTGACAGAGTGAGACCCTGTCTCAAAAGAGAAAACCAAAAGCTACTTAAGGATGAATGGCTTTGACCCCTTGTTAGTTTAAAACTCCATTTTTCCTCCTCTTTTTCCTCTTTTCCATGGGTTCTGAAAATCTCCTGCCACAGCAAACACAGAGAACGTTTGAGTGAGTGGCATGCACATTTGCGTTGGGCTTGACTTTCCTCACGTCCCAGCCTCTGTAGTGGGCCAGTGAGCCCAGCAAGGTCTTTGTTTTGTTTAATTTTGTGACTTGTTTATTCACCCATATCTGCAAGGACTCTGGACATGGCTGCCCGCACTGTGCTCTACCGGCTCCCCAGGATGGTAGCAGCGTGGTGGCAGGCAGGCCAGGCCTTTGTAGGACACAATGACATCACCTCGTTAGGTTCTCTCCACATGGTGGCGGCTAACCAGCAGGCCTAGAGCTCCTCTGTCCCTCCTTCAGCAGCCGAGCCCCAGCCTGGGGTGCTCACCGGACCTCAGAAGCCATGGGCATTTGCTGTCACTTCTCAGGACAGTGTCAGACTTTCCTCTCAGATGAGAATTTGGGGGAGTATAGCCTTGTGGCTACAAGATGGCATCAAAGGTGTTGTAAGATCACATTTGTTTTTTACTGTATTTTGTTTATTTGAGACAGGGCCTTGCTTTGTCACCCAGTCTGGAGTACAGTGACTCAAGCTCAAGCTATCCTCCCATCTCGGCCTCCTGAGCAGCTAGAACTACAGGCACTCGCCACCCCCAGCTCATCTCTGTATTTTTTGTAGAGATGGTTTTGCCATATTGCCAGGCTGGTCTCAAACTCCTGAGCTCAAGCCATTCACCCGCCTCGCCCTCCCAAAGTGCTGTGACTACAGGTGTGAGCCACCATGCCCAGCCTACTTCATTTGCTTAAAAAAAAGAAAAAAGATTGGGTCGGAGAGAAAGAGACTCAGACATCATTAGCATGTAGGTAGTGCAGTTTTCCAACCATGCCTAGCGTTCGTGCCCCTCCTTTCCAAAAGCATTCAAGGTGGATTTCAGTGTTTAAAGGTTATAGTGTTTCACTGTTAAGGAATAAAACCTGAAGATTCATCTACAAGATTGAAAATGAGTAATTACAATGACGACGTTGAATTTAGCCATGAGGCTCCTGAGCGGGCAATTCAGCAATGGGCCGTGCAGGCTTTATTTTCTGTCCCAGTGAAGCATGTGGCCCCTCAAGCCATTCTCTGTGTCGTGCTGTTTAGACAACACTGAGGACAGCGCTGTTCACTTTCCAGTCTCAGGGCCCTTCTCAAGGAAGGAGGTGCTGGGTGTGGGTACCGCAGTGGCCCGAGGACGAGGGATCGCTTGGTGTGATTGGTAGCTCCTGTTAGAGTTACTGCAAATGGCCTGTCACTGCTCAGCTACTGCCAATCTAACTACTTTTTCTCTTTTCTGTTTTCTTCCTGTATTCTCGTTTTTGTTTGTTCTCCACCTGGATTCTGTAGTATAAGTCTGTGTTTAGGTCCTACTCCCAGGATTTCGTGCCTCACCACCAAGCTTCCGTTCCGCCTTTCCTTCCGCCTACCTCCTCTTCCTCTCCACATTTCCCACCTGTCCACCAGTCCCAGAGCTCTGATTTAGCTGTGCCAGCCGTAGCCGGTCCACCTCCCAGCACCGTGGACGGGCCTCTCTCGGCTTCTCAGGAGAGCAGCTTTCATGGGAACACTGTCTGCCTTCCTTCCGAAACCTCTTTCACTGACTCGGTGAGAACTCAGCACACACACGCACACACACACACACACACACACACACCCCTGCACATGGGGCTACAAGTTTTTTAAAATGCGGTTTCACTGTTCCTGAAAGACACTGCCTCCCCTTCGCTATCATTCAGGGGTGCCACCAGCACATGCCTGCTGGCAGCATGGCTGGACTGACAGCTACTGAGGGTCACAAGGTACAATGGTAGCCCCTCTGTTTCCAGAATAGAAGGAATCTTCTCTACAAAGTTTCATGAAACTAGGAATCTGATTTTCCACAAAGGGATTAGTGGCCATTTAGAGAGGAAGTTCTCAGACGCATAAGATACAAAATGCTCCTAGCTTTCCCTTTAATTGTCTGTTTTTAGGGAAAGGTACAAACCCCTTTGTGAGTGTGGAGGTGACAGATTCAGGGCAAGTGTCTGTTGGGTTGCACATGGTGCCGATGACAGAAGCCTGGTTTCCAGCCTGTTAAAGTGCCCGTAGTGCTTCGTCTAACTCAGAAATGCTGCCCTGCAGATTGGAGCGGACACACGGATGGGGCAAAGGAAGTACAGGCAGCGGAACCCCTGCCATCTCCACTGCCACGGGGCCGTCTCTCCAGAATGGTTTGGCCCCAGACACCATTGGAGAAGCAGCAGTAGGAGACTCAGGTCCCTTCTAGCGCAAAGGCGAGAGCTGGCCAAAGCAGCTTTGCTGTCTGTGCCTGGGGAGAGCAGAGTGCAGGCCGTGGTGTTCCCCTGGCCAGCTGTGAGGGCTGGCTGGAGGGCCTGGCCCATGTGTCTTTCCTCTCGTCCCGTCTCTCCCAGAGTGAAAACGCCAGTGAGGAAGCTGGTGAGGGTGAATACGTCAATCTGTATTCCTCTGGCCAGAGCAGCGAGGAGCTGGCTCCCCCTCGAGGAGTAAGTAACCTCGGGCGGCCTCCTGCATGTGGCCTGGCCTGGCGGTGCTTGGGCCCTGCCCTCCTGAGGCCACTTCCCCCGCACCTGCTTCCATTGGGCCGAGCCCCCTCCTGATTGCCAGCAGACTGGGTTCCCACAGGCTGGTGGGAGCCAGCTCAGCCCTTGGAGGACGTGGCTTCCAGGTGAAGGTCTGCCCTTTGCTCCTGCTTCAGTGCGTGTGGCACTCATCAGAGCGTGGCCAGATGGGTCTTCTAGAAATCCTGGGAGCAGCATGGCGCGGGCCCCGGCTGTGATTCCGGTTGCTTTCTCTGGGGTTCCTTCCTCCCTCATCTTCTGGTGTTGGCTTCATTTTCCATCCCTCATATAGAGGGAGGGACTCTTCTCCCCACGGGGCCTTTCAGACCCTCATATCCCTCCTCCCCAGCATGTCCCATCGCTCCAACGCTAACTGCTTCCGAGGAAGCGGGATGAGTCTGGCCCATAGCCCCTGCCATGGCTATGCACACCCCCTCCTGAGGGAGCCTCAAGGTACCCAACGTCAGCACCCTCGTGACGCTACGGCCCCAGCTCCCAACCGTTGAGGTACAGCAGTTCTATTGAGCAATCCACTTTCCAAGTTTTGCTTCAGCCAAACATGAGCAAGTTCAAAAGCTCCAGAAATTGCTCTCCTCACAAGCTCAAGTGGGACAAGTTCCTTGAAGGGAGGCCCATTGAGGGGTGGAAGACTCCCAGTGACCTACCAAGGCTGGGCCCCGCCCATAAAGAGCTTGGTCACACCCATTAAGGTGGTTCTCTCAGCAGGGTCCCTACAGGGGTTCAGAGGCCCACACAGAGCAAGCCCTGTTTCAGGCATTAGCAAATTGTAGAACACTGAGGAGTGTTCACTCCAGTGGGATTTGCCCTTGTCCGTGGGGGCTGTCCCCTCTGCTGACCTGTGCCTCTGGCACACCACCCGGCTCAGCCTCCCCATGGTGGAGTCCATGCCCAGGGAGAGGCCGGCTTTGCACAGCTCTCTCCCTCCACCCATGATGCTGCCAGGGCTCACTGGCTCCTCACCTCGAAACACTCTTTCTGTATTTGTGCTGCCCCAGTTCACCATCAGGCCTCGGCAGCAGACCAGGGATGCTGGAGGGCCATATTGTCACTGAGCAGGGCCAGCCCAGGGACCCAGGAGGAAGCAAGTCTGCTGGGGGAAGAGGGAACTGACACCCCTGGGCCTGAGCAGCTGGCCTTGGGGTACTGAACCCAGTTGAGCACTGCGGCCCTGAGGACTTCTTTAACTTTCAATTGGCAGAATTTGGTTCATGACAGCAGGGCCCAGTGGGTAAGGGCACGGGCTTTGCAGGTAGATAGCCCTGGGTTCCAGTCCAAGCTCCGCTGTTGACGAGCTGTGTGGTCTTGGGCAGGGTCCTTGACTTGTGGCCTCTGTGTCTGTGCATGGAGCGGGGACAATGGTGTTAGCTCACTGACGAAGTCAAATGAGAAGCAGGCAGAGCCTTGAGCCCAGCACCTGGCTGTGCTCGTGTGGAGTGGCTATGGTGACAGTCCTCTTTGAGGAGGTGGTTAAGGTAGCTTTGCCTAGGTTGGCAGCTAACAGATGTTTCAAATAGTGGCACCTTTCACTCTCTGCAAAGGCCAGATGCTAGTCTCAAGGGCTTGTTTCCTGTGGTTAACGGCACTCATGGTTAATTTGTTCACATCTCAGATTGCTCCATAGGAACCTGCACTCCACAGCCACTTGCAGGCGGGAATGCTGGGAAGACAGAGCAGCCCCACAGCGGGCCCCTGTCCAGAACTCAACACCCACTCCTCTTTCCAGGAACCACCGTCTGGGAAAGATGGACATCCCAGAGATCCCACGGCGGTCGGCAGCGTCCCCGGGAAGGATAGCAGAGACGGCAGTGAGAGGTAGGAAGTGGACCCAGAGGAGCTGGGTCCCTGAGAGCAGCACCTCCACTCAGTGAGGACTGCCTGAGTGGCCCCTCCAGGCTGGCCCCTAGGCCTGAGGGTGTGTTTCAAGTTGAAACTCTTTCTTCCTTCTCTTGTTTCCTTTTTTTGTTTTTTAGAGACAGGGTATTGATCAGCCACCCAGGCTAGCGTGCAGTGGCACAGTCACAGCTCACTATAACCTTGAAACTCCTGGGCTCAAGCGATCCTCCCACCTCAGCCTCCCAGGTAGCTGGGACTACAGGCATGCACTACCACGCCAAGCTGATTATTATTTTTTTTTTTTTTTGAGACGGAGTCTCGCTCTTGTTGCCCAGGCTGCAGTGCAATGGCGCAATCTCAGCTCACTGCAACCTCCGCCTCCCGGGTTCAAGTGATTCTCCTGCCCCAGCCTCCCGAGTAGCTGGGATTATAGGCGCCTGTCACCACGCCTAGCTAATTTTTTGTATTTTTAGTAGAGACAGAGTTTCACTATGTTGCCTAGGCTAGTCACTAACTCCTGGCTTCAAGCAGTCCTCCCACATCAGCCTCCCAAAGTGCTGAGCTTACAGGCATGAGCCACTGTATCTGGCCCTCTTCCTTTTTTTCAGATTCTCAAATAATACATGCTCAGGGTAGAAACCGTTGAAAAGCATAGAAAACTGCAAGAAAGTAAGAAAAATCACTAATAATCCCACCCTTCAAAGGCCTTCACATCCAGTTTGCCATTACTTCTTGATTGTTTGCACCTATATCGTCTGCCTTACTAACTACCCATGAGAGTCTTGTCTTTTTCTTTTTTCAAATCCCGGGCCATCTTCCTTGGTCATGGCCTCTTTCAAGTTGATCGGGAATGTAAAAGACACCCTCTCCACCTACATACTTGTTATCAGGGACATTTCTGGACATATGCGTGCATATTGTGTTGTAACAAAAATGTCTTGTATATCTTGATTTTTTGCAGCCAAAATCAGGAGCTGTGCATTGCATTTAGTCGTTATAGCTCTTTAATATCTTAGAACAGTTTTTGAATATTAGCGCAAACCAAACCTGGCCAAGTGTAGAAATATGTTAGTAAATTTCCCCAATATGCACTTGTAAAATACGACGTGTGGGAGCTGCAAATTGGCCCTCCCACCTGCAACTTCACATTGACTTCCCCTTCGCTGTGTTCCACATGTTCAAGCTTTTCTTCCCTCTTTAGGTCAAGCTTTAGCCACCTCTGGGGCCCTCGGTGACCTTAGAGCAAGGGAGTGCCCACTTGTCATCATCAGGGCTCAGCATGAATGCTTGAAGAGGCAATTAATAAAGATAGCAAAACAAAAATAAATGAGAAAGCGTTGATGGGGACCTGTTGAAGAGGGCCACCTGCCCAGCCTGCCTCCTGGCCGCTCTTGTGCTCTCAGCTTTGTCTCTCTGACTTGTCTGCCCAGACTGAGGTTTCCCCAGGTGTGAAGCTCTAGGCTGATCCTGGAGCACAGTGTGCGGGCGGAGCACATGCAGCATGTGGGTGTGCCGCCAGCGTCACTGGACCCCAGAGTGTCATCTTCAGATGGTTCTCGTGAAAGAGAAGGATGAACACTTTGACTGCTGAGAAATAATTACGGGATGTTGTCCTTCCACCAAGGCCAAACCACAGGCTGGACATTGACGAGACGTGGAGCAGGGTTCTTCTCAAGACTGGGCAAGGCCTACCCTGACCCATCCATGTTCTTTTACTGAAGGCACTTTTTCTTTTTTTTTGAGACGGAGTTTCACTCTGTTGCCCAGGCTGGAGTGCAGTGCTGCGATCTTGGCTCACTGCAGCCTCCGCCTCTCAGATTCAAGCGATTCTTCTGCCTCAGCCTCCAAGTAGCTGGGATTACAGGAGAGCACCACCACGCCCAGCTAGTTTTTGTATATTTAGTAGAGATGGGGTTTCACCATGTTAACCAGGCTGATCTCAAACTCCTTGACCTCAGGTGATCTGCCCACCTCAGCCTCCCAAAGTGCTGGGATTACAGGCATGAGCCACCGTGACTAGCCTAAAGGCACATATTTTTATATTTCAGATACCTGGGGTAAAAATGTGACCTATGACCTTAAGACTGGCCAGAATAAAAGAGAGGAATGTGGAAGAAAATGCCAGGGGAGAGCCAGGCATATCTGCAGGCACAGCTTCCACTCTCCCCAGAACACCCTAAGCTGGGAGACACATCTTGGGCACCCCTGGCCATCCCACCTTCCCCTTTGTGGGGAATATCCTCTCCCAAACTTCAGCCAGCAGCTTAGGCTCAATGCTGCAAGCCTCGGCTCACCATCCCATTCCAGAAGCCTCCCGACCTTCAGATGAGGCCAGACCCCCTGCTTGTGCTCCTGGCACTCTTCTGGGCTTCGCCTCTCTCCGTGCTGCCGTGATCACTTGTTTTAAATTCTTTCTCAAAAAAAAAAAAAAAAAAAGGCAAGCCCAGTGGCTATAATCCTAACACTTTGGGAGGCCAAGGTGGGAGGATCACATGAGTCAGGAGTCAAGACCAGTCTGAACGACATAGTGAGACCTTATCTCTACAACGTGGACAGAACTACCCAGGCATGGTGGCTTGAGCCTGTAGTCCTCACTACTTGGGAGACTAAGATAGGAGGATGGCCTGAGCCCAGGGGGTCACTCCAGCCTGGGCTACAGAGGGAGACCCTGTCTCAAAAAAAACACACATAAATTCTGTCTCCTGCTAGACCGAACCCTCAGGGACAAGAGGCCATGTCTGCTTGGTTCACAGCTCTTTCTTAGTGCCAAGCAAAGGGTCCCGTGGCGAGTCGGTCCTTGGAGAAGACTTGGGGAGCAGCCTCAAGAACAATGCAGCTTTCTCACCCATTCTGCTTGCCCCTTTGCTCCTCCTCTCCCTAAATGCTGACTGTGTGGGGGGCCTTGGCAGAGAGTGGCTGAGACCATCACTCAAACAGTTTAATGGAGCTTTTTTGTTTTCCCAGCAGAATCACTTCCATGTACAGATGGGGCATCCGAGGTAGCAGGAAATGTCCTATGTATGGCCACACAGCCAGTCCGTAGCAGAGCCCAGGATCCAGTCCACAGTGATGTAGTTTCGAGCCCATGCACAGACCAGCACTGCCTTGGCCTCCAGGTGTCAGGAGCCAGGGCCAGTTTGACACTTGCAACACAAACCACTTCTCTCTGCAGGGCCCCAAAGTCACCAGATGCTCTGGAGTCGGCTCAGTCAGAGGAGGAAGTGGACGAGCTGTCCCTCATCGACCACAGTGAAATTATGTCCAGGCTGACGCTCAAGCAGGAGGTGAGGACTTCCCAGGCAGGGGTTTGGCAGCCTGGCCCCACAGAGGAGAGCACGTGGGGCTGAGGGGAATGTGATCTTGTCACAAGCAAAACAATCCCGGGAGGCTTCGAGACCAAGTCTCCTTATGCCCCTGCTGGGCCCCTGGGCTGTGGGCTCTGGAGGGGTAAGTTCCAGGGTAAGCATGCCGTCTCCTTCTGATGCTTCTAGAAAGTGATCTTACACCGGTCAAGTTCTGCAGCCTCTGTAGCCTCAGATGCCAGAACTCCTCAGGGGGTGGGGATGGAACCCATGTAAAGGCTCTGCAGACAGAGCCTGCCTATGGTTGGCCCTCACTAATGGGGAACTTTTTCTGTTGTTGAAAAAATAGCCGCACTGTAGCTTCAGCCTGGGAGACACCAACTGGTATCTCCCTGGGAGGCCCAGGCAGGGGAATGGCTTGAGTCCAGGAGTTCAAGACCAGCCTGGGCAACATAGCAAGACCCAGCTCTTAAAAAAAAAATAAAAGAAAATTCAGGCCTGAATACTGTGGATTTCCTGGTCCTACGCCTTGCCTGTAGAACCTTGTTGGTGAAAACAGGGCCCAAACCTGTGACAATGAAGAGGAAGCTGGACCGAGAGTGCCCTGCCTCTCCCTGCAGCATGCAGTTCTAGAAGTGCAAAGAACAGCTTCATAAGGCAGCCTTGGCCTGCACCAGGAGGCGACTGTTTTGGGGCTTCAATTTGATGACACACGGACAAAAGGGCAAATAGCGCCCTCTGCGCACTCCCGGGCAAGGATGCGCTGGCTCTGGCCATGGCAGGGAGCAGCCCAGGAAGGTGTGTGCGCCTCGGGCCGTCCCACGCAGGCAGAGGAGGTGGTGGTGCTCACACAGCTGGACCCTCTGCAGAAAGAAATATCATTTCATGATCCTTGCCATGAATTTCTTCCTTAAAATCAGGTCAGAGGCATTGCCCCAACTCCTAAGGGTAAACCCAAGACAGTCTCGGACCTCTAGAGTCAGGAGATAAAATATCAAAACCTAAAAATAAAAATGTGGGTGAGTCTCGGAATGTGTGCCTCAGCCGAGAGGGCTGGTTCCGTCCAGCATTACAGAGCAGGGAGCACTGAGGGGCCGGGGTGGAAACAGGCCTGGGGTGTTCGTCCTGGACCTCCTTTCCTGGCCTTGGTCACAGCTTTTTTTGGCTCTACACTGGGTGGCAGAAGCCCCCGTTTGCCCATATGGAAGCAAGACTTGCTTCTTAATAGGCAGGTGGAGTTGGTGGAAGATGTGCAGTGTCAGATGTCATTGAATATCTCTGTCTCTGTGTTGCTGTGCTCTCCGCTAATGAAGGGCCTCATGGAAGAACCTGTGCCACTGCAAGTAACTTCTACTTCCACCTGGGGAAATGGATTTAGATTTAGGGCAGCTTGCTGCAGTTTTAGGGAACATCAGCATGCTTAGAAATAGTCCTGCTTCTGCCTCCACAGGCATCCTGGGCAAGGCTGAGGACTGTCTTGCCTCCCTCCCCATCCCCCATGGGGTCCTACCTCGCCTCTGACTTGTGATTTGGTGAGCAGAGAAGGATGGATGGTACTATGTCCCCTGGCCCAAGTTGTGTGCTCAAAACAGTGACATGTCCTGGTGCCTTGGTGCCAGGGCAGCTCCCAGGCCATCCAGCTCCCAGACACAGTCCTGTTTGTGCCTGTTGCCAAGCACGAGGCGAGGCTGGAGGGCGCCTATGGCATTGCAGCTCAGCCGCACTGCTCCTGCTCCGAGGAGCACAGAAGGAGAGGGGACTTGGGGTCCCTGCAGTGCAGCATCTTTGTCATCTCATTCCTGCCTGTTTCTTCCTAAACTGACTCTCTGAAGGCCGTACTCTGCCTCTTACCTTCCTGGGCTGTTTTCATTGCAGGGTGACGACGGGCCGGACGTCCGCGGGGGATCTGGGGACATCTTATTGGTCCATGCTACTGAGACTGACAGGAAAGGTAGGGTGCCCTCACCACAGCGGCCTTTGTCTGTGTCAGTGAGCTCACTAGATGGCTGGTCCTGCCCCAGGTGCCACTCGGCCTCCCAGCACTATCCTGTCCCCCTCCTGGCAGCCAGCCCTGAGCAGGTCTGATCCGCAGTCCTGGTATGCCTGAGTCAGAGCAGGGAGAGCCCACCTCGGGAGACAGGTAGATCATGTTTAACTCCAGGCATGCATGGCGTCCGTCCTCCACTGGACGTCTTGAATGATGGCAAGTCATCCAGTACTACTAAACTTAAGATAACATGCAGGTACCTTTTGATTCCTTTCCTGACTGCTGAGTCACTCTGTTATTCCAGACTATTAGACTGGACTTCACTCACGTACTCCACTAGGAAATTCTGGAAAGTTTGTTCTGTCCAGGAACCTTCCATTCTCTTTCACAACACACAGCTGCCCCACCCCACTGCGCATTCAGTGTGCTGACTGAGAGGACTAGAAAAGCAGGGAACAGGCCGGGCGCGGTGGCTCACACCTGTAATCCTAGCACTTTGGGAGGCCGAGGTGGGTGGATCACCTGAGGTCAGGAGTTCAAGACCAGCCTGGCCATCATGGTGAAACCCCATCAAAAAAAAAAAAGAAAAGAAAAGCAGGGAACGTCCTCTAATCCCTAAAATGTCCTGCTGTGTGGACTCAGTGCTAGCAAAAGAGCTGCCATTCCCAGTCATGTTCTGGAAAGGAGGTGCCAGTGACCTGGTAGGGCGCGGCCGCGGCACCCTTCACTGCCTGCCCTCGAGGGGCCAGTGTCACCCAGCCGGCCAGACTCTCCACATACTGCTTCTCTTTTTACATTAAAAAAAAAAATTATTTAGGGCTGGGTGCAGTGGTTCACCTCTATAATCCCAGCACTTTGGGAGGCCAAGGCGGGCAGATCATGAGGTCAGGAGTTCAAGACCAGCCTGGCCAACATGGTGAAACCCCATCTCTACTAAAAATACAAAAGTTAGCTGGGCATGGTGGCAGGTGCCTGTAATCCCAGCTACTCAGGAGGCTGAGGCAGGAGAATCACTTGGACCTGGGAGACGGAGGTTGCAGTGAGCCGAGATTGTGACATTGCACTGCAGCCTGGGTGACAGAGTGAGACTCCATCTCAAAAAAAAAAATTATTTAAAAGATGATGTAAGACCAATGGCGAAGTAAATTGTGGAGGGAATGAAAACACCCCCACCTTGAAACCCTAGCCCAGCCCGTTTCATTTCTGTAAAGGACTCTGTCCCTGTGTTTCCACAACAGGGTTCCCAAAACGTGTGACCCAGAATGATTTGAGGAATTTCTGAGTTATGGAACTAGTACTAAAAATATGTTTACATTGCAAAAAAATAGAGAAAAAGAAGAGATGGCTCCCACAAACTCACCGCAGCCACTGTCCCACCCTCCCTTTACTGTCCCACCCTCCCCTTCACTGTTCCCTCACCCTTTGTTCCAACCAGGGCAGGGCCCAGACCTGGCGACGCTGCATCCCAGCCACAGCTGGTTGCAGGCTTGGAGGGCCCTGGGCTTCTTGGCCTGAGCCGACTCCACTTGGTGAAGCGGGGAGCAGTGCCCATTGTGCGGATTACGTGCGGGAGTGCAAAACCTGCCCTGCACATCAGCGGTGCTGGGCGCGTGATCAGCACCATCCCGAGCACAGTCCTTGCTTGGCTTCTCTGCAGTGAATCCCTCTCCGCACCTGACACCGTGGGGCTCCATCCTCAGCCGGGCACAGGAGCGACTTGGATTTCTTTTTTGTCCACAGTGAAGGACCAAAATGGGAGCTGGCTTCAGACCTCGGCTCCAAAGGGTGAACTCCACTGTCCTGCTGGGTGTGGCCAGCTGTGCCCAAGGCCAGAGGGGGCCCCGAGACAGGACAGCCCAAGAGGCTTCTGGCTTTTTTTTGGAGTCTCACTCTTGCCAGGCTGGAATGCAGTGGCACAATCTCAGCTCACTGCAGCCTCTGCCTCCTGGGTTCAAGCAATTCTCCGGCCTCAGCTTCCCGAGTATCTGGGACTATAGGCATGCGCCACTATGCCCAGCTAATTTTTTGTACTTTTAGTAGAGACGGTGTTTCACCATGTTGGTTAGGATGGTCTCAATCTCTTGACCTTGTGATCCTCCTGCCTCGGCCTCTCAAAGTGCTGGGATTACAGGTGTGAGCCACCACACCAGGCCGGCTTCTGGCCTTTGCTGGCTGGACCTGCTGAGAGGAGGCTCTGTGATGTTGGGAGGTTTGTGTGATTTCATTAGCAGAAGGGTTGGAGGCTGCACAGAACCAAGGTTGTACCTGGGAAGTACTATTGAGGCAGAAGCCATGGCTCCAGTGGGAGGGGTGAAGCACTTTGTGGCTGGTAACAAAGCTCCTTGGGTGGGTGCATCCTACAAGCCAGAGACTGCACCAGCAGCACGAGTGGCTGGGAGCCCCGTGGCTCAGGCCTGTGGAGCCCAGCCTGCCGAGCAGGGCTTAGCAGGGAGAGGCCATGTGGGGGTGCTTTGTGGTCTCACGGCTCTGCTCTCAGGTGTCAGGACCTGCATGGGAGAGGGTCAGGTCAGCCTTGACCACAGGCCTCAGCTTAGATCCTGTCTCTGCCTTGGCAGCTGTGTGCCAGGCCTGTCACTTAGCCCTGGAGCTTGTGATTCCTTGGGAGGAAAATGAGGGACAATTTGGGGGCCTTTAGGGCTGTCACAGAGACAAGGTGAGCCAGGGAACAGAGTGCTCAGGGCTGTATCGAGAGTCGTGTGAACACTAGAGGGGTGGCACTGACTGCCCGTCCCAGAAGCCAAGCTCTGACCCATCTGCCATAACCCAGGGCACGGCAGATGGGGGAGGGCTCTGGATTGGGCAGATGTCGGCACAGACCCAGCCACACTGCTTGCGGGCCACACTTGGCCTCGTGCCTAGGCTCCTCCTCTCTCGGTGGGGTAACAGTCGTTTCTGTCTTCATGGGATTGCTCTGGGCATTGAAGGATGTGGCATGTGTTCAGGGCGTGACCTAGTGCTCACCAGTAAATCCCACGATGCACCCACAAAGGCCAGTCAACTTGGACCCTTTCTTCCAGAGGCAGGTGTGGGTCTGTGCTGGTCCCATCTCTGCTTCCTTGCCCAGACACTCTTTGAACAAAAATCCAAGCTTGACAGTTAACTGGGTGGGATTAGGAGCCCAGGAATGAGCCCAAGCATGGTGCAGATGGGCCCTGCTGTGACTCCCAGCCCTGAGCCTCTCACCGGCCCAGGCTGTGCCTCTTCAGCCTGTCCTTAGGACTCAAAACGTGGAATTTCCCCAGATTTTAGTGATTGGACCCTACCATTTAAAAGTCTGGCCATGCGCAGCGGCTCACACTGATAATTCCGACACTTTGGGAGGCTGAGGTGGGTGAATCACTTGAGGCCAGGAGTTTGATACCAGCTTCGCCAACATGGTGAAACCCTGTCTCTACTAAAAATACAAAAATTAGCCAGGCGTGGTGGTGTATGCCTATAGTCCCAGCTACTCGGGAGGCTGAGGCAGGAGAATCACTTGAACCCGGGAGGTGGAGGTTGCTATAAACCAAGATCTCACCACTGCATTCCAGCCTGGGCAATAGAGTGAGACCCTATCTCAAAAAAAATTTTTTTTTAAGTACTGCCTAGGATTTTGTTTCAGGATCCTGCTGACAAGTTTGAACAGATGATTTTCTTTGTGCCCGTGATGGCTAAGACCCTCTGAAGCATCAAGCCGTAGGACAGGCATTGCCTCTCAGAGTCTAATCCAGGGGTGGCTTCTACCTGCAACAGGCATGCCGCCAGGTTTTGATGTCTAGGGCAGGCATCACTTATCAGCCTAAGTGCCCTTTTCCGCTGGGATCAGAGTTGGCCTCAGCTCCCACAACACAGTTCCCCAGGTAGCACATGGGTAGAAAGTGCCCATGAGATAAAACCCATTCCTGTTTCCCCTCTCTGATCTGCCATTCTGCTGTGAGAGATGGACAGAGAGAACATGCGACTTCTCTGGGACACGCAGGCAGAGGCACCAGAGTGAGCTCCCAGGACCTCGGCCCCCTTATGCATCGCACTCCCTGTGCCTCATCCTCTGCCTCTCTCAGAGCAAGGACTCAAATCCAGCCCGGCTCCCACCCCCAGCCCTCTGCACCCTGATCAGCAGCTTACGTTGCTTTTCCCTCCAGATTTGGTGTTGTACTGCGAGGCCTTCCTGACCACCTACAGGACCTTCATCTCCCCAGAGGAGCTCATCAAGAAGCTGCAGTACAGATATCCTTTCCTGCCTGACCCACAGGCCCTGCACCACGGGCCTTTAGGAGAGAGAGGGGCCCTCTCTTTTTTTTTTTTTTTTTAATCACATTTTAGATTTTGGGGTACATGTGAAGAACATGCAAGATTGTTGCATAGGTACACACGTGGCAGTGTGATTTGCTGCTTTCCTCCCCTTCACCTATATCTGGCATTTCTCCCCATGCTATCTCTCCCTGACTCCCCACCTCCCGCTGTCCCTCCCCTATTTCCCCCCCAACAGACCCCAGTGTGTAGTGCTCCCCTCCCTATGTCCATGTGTTCTTATTGTTCAACACCCGAATGATTATCCACACCATCTACATTTTAGTTTTGAATGAGACCGAAGGTAACATAGACAGTAGAAGAATGATTGTCAGAGGCTGGGAGGGTAGTGGAGGACTGGCAGGAAGGCAGGGATGGTTAGTGGGTACAAAGAAAAAATAGAATGAGTAAGATCAAGTATTTTATAGCACATTTGAGTGACTATTGTCAATAATAACTCAATTGTACATTTTGAAATAAAGAGTGTAATTAGATTGTAACTCAAAGGATAAATGCTTGAAGGGATGGATACCCCATTCTCTATGATGTACTTATTTCATGTTGCATGCCTGTATCAAAACATCTCATGTACCCTCATAAATATATACACCTCCTATATACCCACAAAAATTAAAAATGAAAAAAAAAAGGAATGATGCTAACAGCTAATAATGCTTCAGTGGCAACGCCTACCCAGGAGAATCCGCCTTATTTGGGGAGAACAGAAGAAAAGCATAGTTGGAGAGAACGTAAAACGTACTGCTACTTTGAAAAACAGTCTGGCATGCCTCAAAACAGTTAAACAGAGAATTAACGTATGATCCAGCAATTCCACTCTTAGGTATATACCAAAAAAGGATGAAACATATGCCTACACAAAAGCTTGTACACGAAGGCTCATAGCATCATTGTTCATAATAGCCAAAAAAAATGGTAACAAGCCAAATGTTCATCGACTGATACAGCCATATAATACAATATTACTCAACCCTAAAAAGGCACCATAAAAAGTATTAATACATGTAGCCACAAGAATGAACCTTGAAAACATTATGCCACTTGAAAAGCCAAACATAAAAGGCAATATATTGTATGACTCCACACTAAGTGTCCAGAATAGGCATATCTATGCAGACAGAAAGTAGATTAATAGTTCCCTAAGGCTGAGGCACATAGGAGGATTGGGGTTCAATGCTTAAGGGATGTAGGTTTCTTTTTGAGGCAATGAAAAATGTTCTAAAATTGATTTTAGTTAAGGTTTTCAAAACTCTATTCAAAAAGTCACTAAATTATGGACTATAGATAGGTGAATTGTATATTTGTGAATTATATCTCAATATCACAGAATATATAAAGAAAAAAGAAACATACAGGTGAACTATTGAGCCTCTTCCGTCTACTTCCTAATCTTTCCCTCTGCTACCTGAGGATGCTACTTGAGTTCTGAAATGTTCTGTTGATATGTCTTCTATCTCTCCTCTGAATGATTTCTGAATTTTAAATACAGTTAGCGTACTTAACACCATGTCTCCTCTACCTGACTATGAGCTCCTAGAAGGTCAAAAATGTCTCATAAATCTTTAAATGCAGATCCTTGCACAGCCTGGTTCCAGTTTTTAATATTTTTATTTTAAGATTAACATACTTTGTGTCCTACCCACAGAAATCTTTACCTCATGTTTGTTGTTGCAACAGACAGGGTTTGAAGGGGAATCTGTGCCAACTTGTTTTCCTTTGCTCTCCTCACCATCTCTGCTTACCAAAGAATGAATAAATGACAACTGGGCTGAACACCGCTGAAAGGCTGTCAGCCCTTCTATCTGAATAACTTCTGGAATAAACAGTAATCTTTACAAGATTATGATATAAAGAGGATCCCTCATATACTTACAACCATAAACTCACATACCTCTAGAACAACAAAACGACAACGTCATACTCTTTTAAAAGAAAAAGGTATCCAAAAAAAGCAAAGAATAATTGCTTTAAAGCTAGTATTTAAATAAGATCCCTAGTCAATAAGATCAATTTCAAAAACATCCTTTAGAAGTACTTATAGGCCAGGCAGGAGATTACCATGGCTATAATCTCAGCCCTTTGGGAGGCCAAGGTGAGATGACTGCTTAAGCCAAGGAGTTTAAGATAACCAGCCTGATCAACATACTGAGACCCTGTCTCTACAAAAAATAAGTTAGCCAGATATGGTGGCATGCACCTGTAGTCCCAGCTACTTGGGAGTCTTAGGTGGGAGGATCCCTTGCACCTAGAGATAGAGGCTACTGGGGACTATGACCACACCACCACACTCCAGCTTGGGTGTCAGAGCAAGACCTCATCTCAATAAATAGATAAATAAGAGAGAAAAATGGGAAGCAACTTAAACATTCAATCAAAATGAATCATTTGATTACTTATATTTTCATTCAACAAAAGTAAGCCATTAAAATATGTCACTACCTAAGAAAATCTTTCTAGCAAAATGTAAACTAATTAGAGAACACAGAAACTCTGTGAAATAATGTGTAAAGAAAATACAATGAAAAGGGATACGAAAACAGCTTTGTGAGAGAATAATGAGTGATATTTTTTCATTACCAAAAGTAAATGTGATGCTTTAAAAACCTAACATCTTTGGAAATGGGATGAAAACACTTCCACACACCTTTAAAATATAAAATGTAATATGCAATCAGTCAAACACTAAAAATTAATATACTTTAGCTCAAAACGTCTTTTTCATTAAGATCTTTAGGCAAAGCCTTAATAATCCAAAACCTTATACATTAAGCAATCACAAAGGAAATGGAGAAGGATAAACAAAAGCCCAAATATTATTCTCAAAAAAGATTTCTCAAATAGCACATGACAAAAATCAACTGAACACAAACACAATCACCAAAAACACATAATGACAGCAAGTGAATGCTAGCTTAATAAAACTGTAGTAAGACAGACCTGGGTTTGAGTCTTGACTACTAAGTTTTAGTTGTATAAACTTGGGCAATTATTCACCTTTGTCAACCTCTCAGAAGAAAGCAATACCTGTTGCAACTGGATTTTCCAATTGTAAGAATTAAATGAGATAATAAATATAATGACTGTAGTATATAATGTAACTTCATAGAAAATACTCAGTAAATCAAGAGACACTACTGCTGCTACAAGTATCATCAAAACATCTCTAGCAGTTTTCCAGCTGTAAGCAGTGTGCTAATTTCATATAAAAACAAGGAACACATTGTATGTGAACAAAATCGGAAAGAAGAGCGTAATGTTCATCTGATCTCTCCTATGCTTTGATAAGCTCTCTCTGTAGTGAAAGGCACACAAACTAAGCTCATGTTTTCTAGTATCCCTTAACTTAGAGGAATTAGGAGAGAATTCTTTTACTCATTCCTATAAAAATGAAATGTAACCTGGCTAATCAGGGAAGTTAAAAGCAATAAAGAAGAAAATATTCAAAAGATCTAAATAGCCATTTCTCCAAAAAGGTAATAGAAGTGGCCAAAAATAATAGGAAAAGATGCTCAATTTTATTAGTCATTGGGGAAATGCAAATGAAAACTACAGGGGATATCACTTCACACTCATTAGGATGACCATAGTTTAAAAAAAAAAAAAAAAAAAAGGTAGTCAGTTTTTTTATTAACATCACTGATCATTAGAGAAATGCACATCAAAACCACGATGATATACCATCTCATGCCAGTCAGAATGGTGATTATTAAAAAGTCAAGAAACAACAGATGCTGGTGAAGTTGTATAGAAACAGGAACACTTTTACACTGTTGGTGGAAATGTAAATTAGTCCAACCATTGTGGAAGACGGTGTGGCAATTCCTCAAAGATCTAGAACCAGAAATACCACCTGACCCAGCAATTTCATTACTGAGTATATACCCAGAGGAATATAAATCTTTCTATTACAAAGACACATGCACACATATTCACAATAGCCAAAAAACAGAATCAGCCCCAGAGGCCCATCAATGATAGACCAGATAAAGAAAATGTGGTATATATACACTGGAATACTATGCAGCCATAAAAAGGAATGAGACCATAGTCTCATTTGGAAAATAGTCTTTTGCAGGGACATGGATGGAACTGGAAGACATTATCCTCAGCAAACTAATACAGGAACAGAAAACCAAACACAGCATGTTCTCAATTATAAGTGGGAGCTGAACAATGAGAACACATGGACACAGGGAGGGGAACACCACACCTCGAGAACTGTCAAGGGATGGGGTGGGGAGAGGGAGAGCATTAGAAAAAAATAGCTACTGCATTCTGGGCTTAATACTTAGGTGATGGTTTGATAGGTGCAGCAAACCACCATGGCAAACATTTACCTATGTAACACACCTGCACATCATGCACATGTACCCTAGAACTTACAATGAAAATCAAAATTCTAAAAAATAAATAAAATTACTTTCTTTAAAAAAGAAAGTGTTGGTGAGGATGTGGAGAAATTCGAATCTTCCTACACTGCTGGTACAAATGTAAAATGGCACAGCCACTTTGGAAAATAGTCTGGCAGTTCCTCAAATGGTTAAATATAGAGTTACCCTATGACCCACCAATCCCACTTCTAGAGATTTGCCTCCCAAAATGAAAAGATGTATCCCTGCAAACACTTGTACACAAATGTTCATAGCAGCAATATTCAAAATAGCCAAAAATAGAAACAATCCCAATGTCCATCAATTTCTAAACATATATTCTACTGTTTATATTTGAGATTTACAACATAATGTCATGGAATACACAGAGAAAGTAAAATGGCTATGATAGTGGAGCAAACTAATATATCTATCATCTTACACAGTTACTGTTTTTGTGACCACAGTAGTTAAAATCTGCCTTTGTTTGTTTCAGACAGGGCCTTCCTCTGTCATCCAGGCTGGAATGCAGTGGTGCAATCATGGCTCACTGCAGCCTCAATCTTCCTACTTCAGCCTTTCAAGTGCTGGAATGACAGGTGCGTGCCACCATCCAATTTTTCATTTACCCACCCTATTCAATCCAATCACTAGGAATGAATGGTTCTTTCTCAATCTTTTGGCAAACAATAATTTTTGTTAGCTATAAAAGTGCCACTGGCCCACAACAATTTCTTCACCTCACCTGCTTCTAAAGCTCTCTAATCATAAAATTAAGAAGCAAATATATTCTAGGGTTCTCCTATAGGCATAACTTTCCCTTTTGTCATTAAAAAAAAAATAAGTTAGAACCAAGAAAAACCTGAAGTCTGGTTTTCTTTAATCTCTAGAGAATGCCTACATGACTGGATGTTTCAAGATTCCCTTCTAGAAAGCATTGTAAAGTAGGACTTGCTTCACTTTTCCAAGAAAAAAAAAATCTCTGGGAATGAATACTCAGACTTTCAGTTATTTGAATCTAATCTTACAATCTTGTACCCACTCTGCCCTTTTAAAGATTTTCTTCAAAACGATTCAAAGCAATTTTAAAATGCCTACCTCAGCTTGACAGAGTGCATGAAGACCTTGTAATACCAACGCTGCTGGAGTTGCTTGATCGGGCTTGGTGCATTCATTCAACACCTGAGAAATAGCTGCTAACATATCTGCACCATGCTGATATGGCCTAAAAGAAATGAAAGTTTAAAAGCAAAATTAACGCGGAAGAGCAATGATCACTCCCAGGTCTTCTGCCTAAACAAAAAGCATCCATCATTTTCTATACCCTTGTGCCACTAAATGGTAAGCCTCAAATACTAACGCCATGTCTTGGGTTTCTTCAAAAATGTGCATCATGATCATTTTCTGCTATAACTTTATACTCATTTTTATATAGAAATATCCCCAAAAAGACACTTTTTAACAAATTTCATTCAACCTAAATCACAAATCTTATCATCTAAATTGAGAAAAACTCAAGGCTATAATAATGGTAAAAATAACTGACTTACCTAATTGAGATTATCAATAAAGATAGAGCTATTCTTGCCTGATGGTATCAGATACTCATTACAAAAGCAGGAATTTGAGAAAAGAAGATGATTTGTGGTAGTAGCAATACTAACTGGGTGGTTACACCTATCACAATAATGAGAATGATAAAAATTATAAAAACTGTAACTGACTGAGCTCCTATCTCATCGCAGGCACTGTGCTAAATTCATTCACTCATTCTCCACCCCTTCCTCTCCTTTCTAATCCACATATATTGTGCTATCCCCAGAATACCATTAATTTCATAGCTATGCAAGTCTATTCCTTGAATTGCTTATTACTTTTCAATAATACTTTTCTTTAATTAACAAAATGTAAATTGATGAAATTGCCTGTCAGAATTCTATTCAGTGTCCCACAGATCTGGAGGCAGGAACCCAAAAGAACATTGAATAAGTTATCAGTAGACTCGGAACTGGTCTGATATTCAGTCTATCCTGAGCCTCCGCTTTAATTATATAAAATAAGAATGTCAGCCAATAACTTTCATCTCTGAAGTTTTTTCCATGCCAATAGCTCAATAAAATTCAAACTCCCAATTCTTGGGTTATATACATGTAACTTTTTTTTTTTCCGGTAACTTTGACACCAAGGTCATTTTTGTTTTGCTAAAAGATGGCAGCTTAGAAAAGAGGTAAAATTGCTAGGGCTTAGCTTCTGTATATTCTTATCTAATCTTTACTTGAAACTAGAATCATCCATGTTATCAACATCTAGGCCAACCCACTGCACAACTTCCAAAAGTAGCATTCACATTGCTGTCATTAACAAAAATGTGGATGATGCTACCAGGAATTCAATACAGTGGCCTAATCAACAAAAGACACTGCAGGACTACAACTATTTCAAATGCATCAAGTCTATTTCCTCTGTAAACATTTTTGCCTTACCCCATGCAGGAAAAAAAAAATTGATATCGAAGAGCTTGACTTGTGTTATTTCAGTCTTGTCACCTCCACCCTGTTTATTAATCCACAATCTAGAACAGCAGAGTCATCTTCCTAATTTCTCCATGTTTTCCTTAAAGCTTACAGCATACATGAACATTCATCATTTCCTTCCTTGTTCTAATTACAAATACTTCCATGCAATAAGTCACAAATAAAGTCTCCCTATTAAAACTACTTATCTCCCTAAACAATGGGAGACTATAAGAAAGAACAGTTTATGACTACAGTCTACTGCTTAGTTTTCAGGAATTCATGTACAGAAAAATGGAAAACATCACATTTTACTGCAGTATTAAATTATTAAGAAAAGGATATAAATATCCTATAAACCCAGATACAAGACTAGACCTGAAAAGGAAAGACATAGTTCTCAAAGCTATTGTTCAATATTATTAAATTTTATAATCAGAAAATTTAAGTTGAAAAATTATTAGTACACATATATCCTCTGCCTATGTTTTCTGGTCTCTTGCTTGCGATAAAAAAAAAATACAAAATAATATATCATGATATCCATTCCCAAGAGTTAATGACATCATACCTCTGCTTACATATATCTCTGATTGACGCTGCTTTTGCAATCAGTTTCTCCCACTGGACTTCCTTGCCCACCGAAAGAGAAGGTACATCAGACATGGCCATGGAACGCTGCAGTTCAGGATAGACTCGGTCCTATGAAGGCAATTTTACAAAAAAGGTAATTTCCCAACTTGAGTTGAATAATCATTATCTTCCTTTTATGAGCCATTTTCACCTCCAGATCCTCCATTTGCATTGCAAATTATAATGTAGTTCTTCTAATCAGCAGAGAAGACCACTGTTGTGATCACTGGGGATCTTCTTATAGACCAATGTACTGTTGATTTCATAAAACAGGAAGAAAGTGGCTAACTATCACCCTAATTACAAAGGCACTAATCACTTATATTTCCATTACTTTCTCAAGCAAATGGAAAGATAAATTTCAGAAATAAAGAAATAAGATTTTATATTCTCAATTTCTCTGAAAGTCAATCACAACTAACTGTATTACAAATGCATCACAATAAAGCAAATATTTTTCAATAAATCATTGATGCTACTCATTAATACCACTAAACAAGAGCACTGCCATATATGACATAATTATTTTCCTTCGTTGAAAGGAATCTATTTAATACTCATGAAAGTGTGTATCTGAAATTACCTGCTTTTCCCACAAAGATGTCAGCAAGCGCAAAGTGACAGCTCTTAGTCGTGGGGTGGTTCCAAGCAGTTGTATTACTCGTAGAATCTGTCCTACACACACCTAGAAAATATTGAAGAAACCCTAGCTGCATAAACATAAATGCAGGCAACCTCGAGGTTACCAAAAGCATTTTTAAACCCCTTGTTATAAAATGAAGACTGAGAAGATAACTTGCTTCAATATTACCCACCTTCTTAGAGGATGAAAAACAGTGTTGGAGGGGTTAGAAACCCTGGGGACATAAGGACCTAATCTCAGGAATAGCCTAAGTAAAAACTTGGATATTAAGTAACTTAAAAGAATTAATTTTTAAATATTGTAATAAATACTTCTGTCTTTAGATATGACCCCCTGGCTCAACAAGAGAAATTGCGATTATACCAAAATTTAGGGCTCAAAATTTCATCACACCAAAAAGAATTCAATGTATTATTCATGACTCACTTTTTTTCCCCCAACTAAATTAATTAGCATACTAACCTTGTGAACACCAAGCTTAGGTAAAGTATACAATATATCATTATATAATATAGGTTCCAGTGGTCTTCCTAATTTGAACATCAAAACTGGAATCAGATTTGGCACCTAAAATGAATTTTTAAAATATATTAATTATTTTCCACAGACAACTGGAGTAAAGAAAAAAAAAAGTAGGAAAATATATTAATTATGCCTTTTTACCAAAAAGTAATATATAATGGAATATTTACCTCTTTTTTCCAGAGGAGTAATATGAATATGAATAAATCGGAAGACTTAGAACATATCCATTAGCCATCACTTGCTAATGATAATTTCTACTATCACTAGTATTCTACCACGTTTATAATCAGCTGCCGAACACCAATCAAAAAGTGTTTATCTTGAACAACTACGACATAATTTCTGATAAATACAATAGTAGTTAAGATACATCCTGCCTTGCCAGGCACGGTGGCTCACACTTGTAATCCCAGCACTTTGGAAGTCCAAGGCAGGAGCATTGCTTCAGTCCAGTTCAGGACCAGCCCGGGCAACACAGGAAGACCCTGTCTCTACAAGAAATTTTACAATTAGCTGGGCACAGTACTGCACACCTGAAGCTCCAGCTACTTAGGAGGGTAAGGTGGGAGGATCACTTGACACTGGGAGGTCAACATGGCCTTGAGCCATTATTGCACCACTGCACTCCAGCCTAAATGACAGAGCAAGGCTCTGTCTCAAAAAAAAATAAAAAGATATATCCTGCTTCAATATGCCTACTGTGTGAAGAAACTGGAAGCCTTGTACACTGCTGGTGGTAATATAGTTCAGTCCCTTTAGAAAACATTCTGTCAACTTCTTAAACGGTTCAACACAGAATTCCCATATGATCTAGCAATTCTATTCCTAGTTATCTACTTAAGAGAAAAGAACACATATGTCCACACAAACTCTTATAAATGAATTTTCAGAGCAGCATTATTTACAATGGCCAAAAAGTGGAAACAACCCAATGCCCATCAACTGATGAATGAATAAACAAATGAAGTATAACCATACAATGGAGTATTACTCAGCCATAAAAATAAATGAAGTACTGACACATGCTACAACATGGATGAACGTTGAAAACATTATGCTAAGAGAAAAATAAAAACAGTCACAAAAGGCCACATGTTGCATAATCTCATTTATATAAGTAGAATGCCCAGAATAGGCAAATGTGTAGAGATAGAAAATAGATTTGTGGTTGTCTAGGATAGGGGAAGTAAGAAGCAGGGGGTGGTCAGGCAGAGAGAAACAGGCAGTGATATCTTATGGGCATGGAGTTTCTTTTTGGGGTAATGTAATGTTCCCAAATTGAGTGTAGTAATGTTTATAAAACTCTGTAAATATAATAAAAGCTGCCACTGAATTGTACGCTTCAAATGGGATAAACTGTATGAGATATAAATTATATTTTAATGGTTTTTTGAAATTCATTTCAAAATTATTTGGTAAATATCTACTATAAGCAAAGCACTTAACTTGATAGCACAAACTGTAATGCCAAAAAATTTTATTTGCCATATGCTACATTTCACAAGTTTGTTGTCCAGCAGTCATTCCTCAGTATTGACAGCAATTGGTTCCAGGATGGTCAGGCACAGAGATGCGTACACCTCATCCCATGGATAAAAAAATCCGGAGATGCTCAAGGATCTTATATAAAATGGCATAATATTTGTATATAACCTATGCTCATCCTTCCATATACTTTATTTCTACACTACTTATAATGACTAAAACAATGTAAATCTATGTAAATAGCTGTTATACTATATTGTTTATTCATATTATCTTTATTGTTAAATTGTTGTTTTTATTTTCTTCCCCAAATATGTTCTGTCTGCAGGTGGTTGAATCCACAGATGAAAAGCCAGCTGACACCAAGGGCCCACTGTATTTCTTGATTTTCTCTATCTGTTCTATTCTTAAAAAGCCTGTTCCTTCTAACTCGGAAGACATCTATTTTAATTCAATTTCAAAAAGGAAAAAAATATCCTCTCAACTCTACCACCAAGACATTAACAGTTAAACATTAATTCACTAATGACCCTGACCACGATATACCAGACAGCATGTGAAGCTGTGCACGTAATAACTACCATCTCACAACAGACAGCCAAAATGCATGATGTTTTACCAAATGCAGAGACTTGATTGGAACAGAAATGCTATCAACCCTCACCTTGGGCAAATGAAAGAAGACAAATTTTTGAACTGACTTTTCAGTTCCCATTTTAATTAAAAACAAAAGGTTATCTTAAATTGGCTTACACTGATCTCAATACATTATCCCCTCCTAAAAGATTTCAACCAAGACACACTGACAGATTCTTAGTTCTTAGAAGGGCAATGAGTATATTTAGTGACATTTTATAAAACAGTATTTAGTTGTGTGACTTTTAAACAAATGTTGTAATGATACTGTCAGTAGAGAAATAAAGTACTGTACGTCTAACAGTAGTACACAGTTCATTTATGAGACTTGGCCCTAAAAAACAGTATGTAAGGGTGTGTCTTTTACTCTGGCCAGTTCAGAAATGGCCAGTTCAGAAATAAACAAAGTAGCAAATGTTAAAAGTAAATAATCTTCTAGACTTAATGCAGTTCTCGAGGTATAAAGGCCCAAATTAAGTTCCCAATTAAATGGAAAAAATAAAACAGAGACTCTTTCACCAGGAAAACACAGATATAGATAGAAGTCTGTGGAAATATTTTTTGCATAAAGGATGGGCTAATTTTTTATTACTGATTAAATAATTATTTCCTTAGGAATATCTATTTACTTAAGATGTCATTACCAGCTCTTGATCCTCCTGATCTTGAATCTTCTACCTTTCAGGGGCAGAAAACAGAATGAATGCTCAGATTTTACCTTAAATATAAAAGAAGCTGGTAAGTACCCTATAATAGACTACTTCAAAATTTGGCTTCCTAAGACTCAACACTTTCTCTTCCCTCCTCTAGAGTTCAAGTTCCTTGATAAACACATTAATTTAGAATCATGGGACTGTTATGGGAGCCCCTGTAAGAGTATGACTAGATTTCTCTGCAGAAACCTTGCCAGCAAGAAGGGAGTGAAATAATACATTTAAAGTGCTGAAAGGAGTGGGCAGGGGTGGGTGGAAGGGTGCTGCCAACCAAGGTACTGGATACTATATCCAGTAAAACTATAATTATGCTTCAAAAATAAAGGAGTGGTCAGGTGCAGTGGCTCATGCCTGTAATCCCAACACTTTGGGAGGCCAAGGCAGATGGATCACTTGAGGCCGGGAGTTCGAGACCAGCTGGGCCAAAATGGTGACACCCCACCTATACCAAAACAAAAACAAAACAAAACAAAAAAAACCCACAAAAATTAACTGGGCATGGTGGTGCACATCTGTAAACTCAGCTACTTAGGAGGCTGAGGCAGGCATGAGAATCACTTGAACCAGGAGGCAGAGGTTGTAGCAAGCTGAGGTTGTGCCACTGCACTCCAGCCTAGGCAACAAAGCAAGACTTGGTCTCAAAAAAAAAAAAAAAAAAAGAAGGAGAACTAATGGTATTTCCAGATAAACAAAAGCTGAGAGAGTTCATCACCACTAAACCTGCCTTACAAAAGATAAAGTAGCCTGCAAGATAAAACTGAAGGACTCCAGACAGCAACATGAAAGCATATAGAAATATAGTTTACTGGTAATACATATAAACAAAGAATCCTGTAATACTGTAACAGTGGTGCATGAATCATTTTTAATTCTGGTATAGGGTTTAGAAGGCAAAAATGTAAATAACTAAAATAACATGTAAATGGATGGACTATATTAAAAAGATGTAATTTGTGACACTGGTAACATAAAAAGGGTTCGGAAGAAGTAAAAGAGTAGTTTATGTATGTGAGTAAAGTTTATATAACTTGTTATCAGCTTAAAATATTGTTAGATATTGATGTAAATCCTATGGCAACCACAACACACACACACACACACACACACAGAGAGAGAGAGAGAACATGCACAAAAGAAAATGAGTGGCTGGGTGAGGTGATTACACCTGTAATCCCAGCACTTTGGGAGGCCAAGGCGTGTGGATCATTTGAGGTCAGGAGTTCAAGACCAGCCTGGCCAAGATGGTGAAAATCCCGTCTCTACTAGAAACACAAAAATTAGCCGGGTATTGGTGGTACACACATGTAATCCAAGCTACTTGGGAGGCTGAGGCAGTAGAATCACTTGAACCCGGGAGGCAGAGGTTCCAGTGAGCCAAGATCATGCCATGGTACTCCAGCCTGGGCAACAGAGCAAGACTTTGTCTCAGGAGAAAAAAAGAGAAAAAGAAAAAATTAGTGAGGAATCAAAGTGTCACTACTAAATCAACGAAACGTAAAAGACGACAGGAAGAAAAGAAACATGGGACCAAAAAAATGCTACAAGACAGACAAAAAAACAATTAACAAAACAGCGATAGTAAGTCCTTTCCTACCACTAATTAATTTCAATGTAAATGGATTAAACTACTCAATCAAAAGACATACAGTGGCTGAATGGATTTTAAAAACCCAAACAAGATCCCACTATACTGATGTCTACAAAAGACTCACTTTAGATTTAAGGACACACATCAGCTGAAAGTGAAAGGATATTTAATACAAATGGTAACCAAAAGACAGCAAAGTTGCCCCTATCAAAAATCATCACAAGAGAGAAAGAAGGACATTATATAATGATAGAAAGGTCAGTTCACCAGGACAATATGACAATTATATATACATATCTATGCAACCAATATCATAGCACCCAAATATATAAAGCAATCCACTGATAGAACCAAAGGGGAAAATAGAAAGCAATACAGTAATGGAGGAAGATTTCAATATCCCATTTTTAACAATAGATAGAACATCCAGACAGAAGATCAGTAAGAAAACAGAGGACTTGAACAACACTATAGACCAAGTGGTCCTAACAAACACACAGAACATTCCACCCAAAAGCAACAGCATGTTTTCCCTCAGGTGCACACAGAACATTCTCTAGGATAGATCACATGTGAGGTCACAAAGCAAGTCTCAAGTAATTTAAGACTGAAATCACAGCAAGTATCCTTTCCAACCACAAACTAGAACCATAATGATATGTCACTTCATACCTTGTGGGATTAACATTTTCAAAAAAAAATAATAATAATAAGTGTTGTCAAGGATGTGAAGAAATTAGAACATCTGTGCACTATTGGTGGGAATGTAAAATGGTGTGGCCATTATGGGAAACAGCATGAAGGTTCCTCAAAAAAAAATGTTTCTAAATCTACTCTGTGATCTATCTCGAGGTTGTTTATATAAAAGAACTGGAATCAGGATTTTGAAGACATATTCACATTCCCACATTCATTTCCGCATTATGCATAATAGTCAAGGGATGGAAACAACCTAAATGTCCATCAGTAGATGAATGGATAAACCCAGTTTGGTATACACATGCAATGGGGCATTACTCAGTCTTTAAGAAGAAAGAAATTCTATCATATACTACAAATTAGATGAACCTTGAGGACACAATGCTAAGTGAAATAAGCCACAGACGGACAAATACTGCATTATTCCACTTACATGGAATATCTAAAGTGGTCAAACTCTTAGAGCAGAAAGTAGAATGGTGGTTGCCAGACAGTGGGGGAGGGAGAAGTGGGGAGCTACTGTTCAGTGAGTATAGTGTCAGTCATACAAAATGAAAAAGTTCTAGAGATCTACTGTACAAAAATGTTCATACAGTTAATAATACTGTATAGTACACTTAGAATTTTTTAAGGTAGATTTCCTGTTGTGTGTTTACCATATACAAAAAATCATGGGATTGTTTTTTAAGAGTCAGAAGACATCTTACCAACTTCATTTAGTTTAACAACTTTATTTTACCAAAGATGAAACTGAGGCCCAAAGAGATGACAAAGTTAGATGATGGCAAAATGAGGATAGGAGTTCATGTCACAGTTCACTCCTCTATTCTACCTTGGCAGAGTAACAGCAAAGATAGATTCCAAGCTACCCATAACAGAAATAAAGAACCATCATGCAAGTTTTCACCCCATAAATTGGACAAAACATACAGGAAAAAAACAAGCAGGAGAGACACAAACCAGCATCTCACTGAAATCAAGCATATAAAGAACAGAGTATAAAAATTCAAACCTGGATTCAGAAAAAACATACATGTTGGCAACTCTTCATGAAGCTGCAGATAAAAACAGCCTAATTTTTCAGACAGTTCTATAATGAAAATCATAAGTAGTGCTATCTACTTATAAATTATGAGAAATAAAAAAGCGCTTTGTTACTATTCATCATGGTTAGAAGATGAGACAATATATTATGTTTATAACTATTCCTCTTTTTAAAAAATATGATAGCTCATACTTTACTACTATATGAGATATGTAGTAATAAATTAGTGTAAATAGAAAATAAAGTTGCCAGTGGAATGAAATAATTCAAGATATGATCATTCAATGGAAGAGACAAAACTCTAAAGCAGTATCTGCTTTTAACTTTTCAGAGCCATGTTTTGTAAAACTAGATCTTACTACAAAAGTGTATTCTTAGTTCACATTTTACTCATAGCTTTAGATTTAATAAATGCTGACTCATCTTTGCATAAGACCTGTCCTGAGGAAAAACTGACCTAAATTCTATACATACAAGTGTGTTTGCCATTTACAAAAGAATGGTAAGATAATAGTGTGTATTAAGTTAAACTGAAAAGATAAAACAAAAAATTTAAGAATGAATATGCTTGAATGATATACACAGAAACATACTTCCTTAATTTTAATACTGAAGAGACTTTTAAAACACCAAAAATGATATAATAAATGATTTTACCAAAAATGACATAAACAATTAAGCTTTTGAACATTAGTTAATTCTACCTTCCTCAATTACTCGACATTTTTACCTATGGTGTCTGCTTATTATTTAAATCATCCATTGACAGAAGTGCTGAAAAGCTAATTATTGCCTCCACTTGTAAGGAATCTGCAGGCAAGTTAGCAACATTGAATAAAAGGTAAACAGTATAATCTTACTCCTCTAAGATTCAAATTATATTTATAGACTAACGTTATAAAGAGCAGTCTAGAGCAGTCTAGAGTCTTGAAGTTTAATCTTTGAGAGCCAAACAAGGTCAAGGAAAGAAATGTATCTAGAATAGCAAAGCCCCCAACCAAGCAATCTTTCTATGGTGATTCATCACTCTAGCCTCATTCCAATCCAGCTTGAGCATCTGATCTGTAGTGACTCCTTGAATAACAGCAGCAAGCATTTATTGAAGACTATAACATTTTCTTAAGCACTTTGTAGAAAATCTTGATCATCACCATGTTTCAAATGACAAAACTGAAGTCTGTACTCAAGTTAGGATTGTATCAAAGTAATCTAACTCCAAAACCCATGTACTTGCCACTTAGCCATACCAAAGACAGGGATGACATCTTATTCCCTTTGTGTCCCTAGTTCCCAGCACACTGAAAATGCTTTTAGAGTGTAAACTATGTCTAATTTCTTTAACTCTTCAAATTCTATAAGTAAATGGATCTTATAATGTTGCAACTATTTGATTCTGTAAACAAATATGAAAATATCTGCCAAAAATGGTACTCAAAAATATACTCTGATTAAATTAACTTAAAATCAGAAAAATTTACCTATCCAATAAAGGTTACTAGGATGCCAAAAACATGAACATCACCAGAATCTGAGGTATAAATTTCCTAGTATGTAGAAAATAAGGTCAGCAATACAGGAGGTTCAAGCACCAAAAGACAGGAAATGTTGAAACAGTTACATACATTGACTTTCCAGAATAAGGTAAAGTCAAACATTATATCACTTGAGTGGTTTGATGTAGAAGAAAATAACCACAACCCTACCTGGCCTAAGCTTTATTTCCAGGTTGAGTCTCACTAGCCATCTGAATCTTTATTAAATCTCAGAGTCAGAAAACTTATTTATTTAGAAAACAGTATAAGAAAACTTAAATCATGAAGTAAAGCTTGGTTACATTACTATTATGTAACTGCCAGTAAGGAAAAAGGAATATAATCGACAGTTATATCAAGTGTTAACATTCTGAAACTTACATAAGTGATAACCGTAGAGACTGAATTCCTGTAACCCTAGAATTTCCCTCTTGGACAAAAGTAGTTACACATTTCTATCATGTGTGCTCTAAATCTTTGGCAGTCTGACTGGTCAAATAAAAGTTAAAAGCCAACGTCCTTTAAGTCAAGTTTAACATATAATTAAGTGCAGACAATTTCTGCTATCATGTCTGTCATTGGTAATGTGTTTTACATCAGAGTTGGATGAAGGAGTTTGAAATCCCTCCAACAATGAGATATTATTAAATATAGTTCACTTCAGTAAGCAACTATGTAAGTAAGCTGGATAACTTCAATGTTTGGGAGCTTAATAAAATAGATTTCCCAAAGAACCCATACACGTTGTCATAATTCAGTGCTGTCATAATTCAGTACACCCTGTGTAACTTCACTGGGAGAAGACTCCAGGAAACCTACACCTGGTGTCTTCCAGACTTCGCATCATGAACGTTCTCCTTCATTAACCTTGCTTTATATCTTTTCAGTGTGATAAATCTTACGCAAGGTTACAGCTCTATGCCGAGCCTTTTGAGTTCTTTTAGAGAATCACTAAGCATGTTAGTCATCTTGGGAATCCTCAAACCAGGATCGTTCCACATTTTGCTTTATAAGAAAGTGGCAATTAAGAAAACGATTCTAGGATTTCTAAAAAGGATAACTTCCAGAGTATTTCCAGTATCAGTAACAAACAGAAAACTCTCCTATGAGTTATATATCCAGCCATCAAAAATATGTGCCAACTCTACACTGGGATTGTGTTAGGCTTTGAGACACAACTGACAAAAGACAGTCCCTCATCTCAAGTAGTTCAGTCTAGTTAAGAAACTCACAATTATAATCCCAAGCACTGTTAATAACTTGAACTCAATTTCAAAGATTAAAAGTATAAAAAATAGTTTCTATAGACAAAAATTAAGACAAAAGAATACAAAAACATGTCAACATATTCTTTGATGTGTACAAAACAAACAGTATAGATACTTTTTTTTTTTTTTGAGACAGTCCCGTTCTGTTGCCCGGCTGGAGTGCAATGGTACGATCTCTGCTCACTGCAACTTCCGCCTCCTGGATTCAACCAATTCTCCTGCCTCAGCCTCCCAAGTAGCTGGGATTACAGGTGTGTGCCACCACATCTGGCTAATTTTTTGTATTCTTAGTAGAGACGGGGTTTCACCATGTTGGCCAGCCTAGTCTCGAACTCCTGACCTCAGGTGATCCACCCGCCTCGGCCTCCCGAAGTGCTGGGATAACAAGCGTGAGCCACCATGCCCAGCCAGATAATAATTGATTTTTATTGTTCAGAGGAAGAGAGGGATTCTAGAGGTGGGCTGCCCAATACAGTAGCCACTAGCCACGTGTGGCTATTTCAATTTGAATTTAAATTAATTAAAATTAAAACTTCTGTTCCTCAGTCACACTAGCCAAATTTCAAGTGCTCAATAGTTACATGTGGCTAGTGATTACTATATAACACAATACAAATGGTAGATTACTCACATGATAGCAGAAAGCTCTTTTGGACAAAGTATTCTATAAGGCTGAGATGACTGAGAAGGCCTCAGAAGTATGCAACAACAACAAAACCCTGGACAACTTAAATGTCATCAATATGGAAACAGTTACATACATTAAACTGTTGATAGGCTGTGGAACACCAGCAGCCTTCAAAAACCATGTTAGATCTGCATAAACTAATATGGAAAAATGGCCATAGTGTCGAGTGAAAAATAAAACTAAAAAGAAACATGTACAACATAATGCTTTTGTGTACATTTCTGTGTATATATTTTTGGGGAAAACAAATATTGTGCATAGTATGTCACTGCTTGAATATTTTACAATTACTATTACATGTTACATATTTAAAGAATATTGCTTTAGTAAAATATTTTACTAAAAATTACTTTCAGTAAAAGCGGTAAGACTAAAGTGGATATTAAATGGCCAGAAGACATAGGTAGCAGAATAGGGAGCAGCTAAGCTGGCCACAGCACCCAGCAAAGGCTCATTGAAAGAATGAGACTGAGGACAGATTTCCTGCCCAAAGATGACAGTCAATGCCTGGAGACAAAGTCTGATCATGCTTCTCCCCTGCCTTCTGATTAACTTATTTTTCAAGGCACATCTACCCACTGAACCTTATGTATGTTCCTTTTTTCAACCTGATATTTCAACTACTAACACACTGACAATATTCACACCCATAAAATATAACATTTAAGGATAATAAAGTAATTGCCTGCCCCTTTCTAGGCAAAGAACACTCTAAGTACTGTTTGTCACTCTTTGTATACACCTTTATTCCAGTATACTGAGGGCCATAGTTACTCATTCTCACATACCACACTAGCCTGTGAATGCCTTACAGGTGGCAAACTTGCCCCCCTATTATTCTTGTATTTACCCAGGACTATAAGAAAAAGTCAGTAAACATGAGCTGAACTGAACTTACCAATAACTGAAAAAGGAAGGGAAGGTTAACAAAGTATAGGTGTTGAGGCTGGCTACTTCTGCCACCAAAAAAATACCTGCCAGATATTCCATCACGCTCTTAGTACCTTCATGAAAACCCCATTTGAAAATCTCTTGTTCTTGACCATTTTAGGTTTCTGTTCCACTGCAGAGAGTGTGAGGCTGGTTCTAGCTAAGTAAAACCAATAAGGGGTATTTTTTTTTTTTTGAGACAGAGTCTCATTCTGTTGCCCAGGAATGCAGTGGTACCCTCTCAGCTCACTGCAACCTCCACCTCTCAGGTTCAAGCGATTCTCGTGCCTCAGCCTCCCAAATAGCTGGAATTATAGGTGTGCAACACGACGCCCAGCTAATTTTTCTATTGTTAGTAGAAACATGGTTTCACTATGTGGGCCAGGTTGGTCTCAAACTCGTGGCCTCCAGTGATCCGCCCACCTTTGCCTCCCAAAGTGCTAGGAATAAAGACATGAACCACCACACCCAGCCTAGGAGTACTTCTAAATACATATTTACATATATATTGAAAAAGTCAGCATTGGGAATTTTTACTACTTTTACTGTTCAACACAGTAACCACTAGCCTTATATGGCCACTGAGCATTTAAAATGTAGCTGGTCTGAATTAAAACGTGCTGTAAGTGTAAAATATACACCAGGTTTGGAAGGTTAAGAACAAATATATATAAAATATTTCTGTAACAATTTTTATGTTTATTACATATTGAAATAATACTTCAGATATACTGAGTTAAATAAAACATATTGAAATTAATTTCACCTATTTGTTTTCACTTTTTAATGTGGCTACCAGAAAATTTAAACCTATGTATACAGCTCACATTTTACTTCTATTGAACAGCACTATTCTCTATCTCCTTTTTGTATCTAAATGTTGTTTAAAACAGGCAGGCACATGCACACCCCTCCACACACACACACGCACACAGAGAGATAACAATTAATATCTTTTTTTTATGCAGTTGGGGAATAAAGTATGACAGCAGCCCCGGAAGGACCAGGAGCATGTCACCTAGCTAAACAGTCTAGCACTGCTCCTAGAATATAAGGTCGCAGACAAATAATTATGAAACGAATGAAAAAAGCTATAAAACTCAACTATAATTTTAATAATACTTAACTTTCATCAAGCACTCACTATAAACCAGTACTATACTCTGGATTATCTCATTTAATCCACACGATGAATTTAATGAGGTGGGTTCTTCTGTTTTCATTTTCAAGAAAGGTAAACATATATTTGTAGAATTTTAACAGTATCGCTGATGTATTTTGAATTATTATTAAGAAATAAACCAATTCAATTTAATCTATGCAGAAAGTTCACACAACTTTCTTTAAATAATAAATCTTTCTTGAATGCCTCTTATCGCAAGGTATTATACTAGATGCTATGACACCAGAAGAAATCACAGGTTAATGCAACCAAAATATTAACAGGTATAGGCTAAATCCTGTTATAAACAAATTCCACTGTAATTATCCCATATACTACCAAAATATAAATAAACCTAATAGCTAATAATCCAGTAACAGAAAATTCTTTTTGAATTTAGATGATTATTAATAGATGGAATTCAAATTTTAAAAACTAGCATTTGCATGGTACTTTACAATATTTTTTCACGTACAGGATCTTTTAGTCCTCACAATGCCCCTGAGGGAAAGGTATTATTAAAGGTTGGGTGGGATCTTACAAGTACTGAGGTTCATTATTTGATCTAGGGATGCTGCTTCTTAGGCTTTAATTCGTGTTCTGTAGCTTGTCTTATGGCTATTACCTAGAATTTTTGAGGGGAAAGGGGGCAGTTTTAGACAAGCCACCTACAAAATTAGTTCTGGGTTCCAGATTCCTAGCATCTTCAGAAATAATAACCTTGGGCTAAACAAAGCATGCAGGTATAATTTAAAGATGTCTAAGAGGCTGAAAGAGGCAGACTCCAAAAACTTGCCATTTGAGGAGGCAGGAGGCATTCAAATTTAAAATAATACTTCATATAGCATAATTTAAATAGTACCCATCAGCGCTAAGTCATCTATATTGGGCTTCTTTCTGAAAACATATTTATCAGGGCTCAAATCTTGGTCTACCTTGAAAAATAAAGCAATATTCGGTACACACTAAACGGCCAACTTAATTTTTAATGAGTAAATGACATAGCAAGAATGGTCCAGGTACTTGTAAATGCTAAATGTCTGGGTATGTCTTCATTGGCTTTTGAACAGTTTCAAAGAGCAGACATGAGGATTCATTAGCTCTTAGCACATATGAACCTGCTCCAAAGGCAGCCAAGAGAGTTGCCTAGCAACAGTGCATTTTACATCTCTCATCATCCCCAAAGATGCTGCTGCTGCAGCAGCTAGGTCAAGCCTCTCATTAGCAACCTGACAAAGGGTTTCTATCTCCTATTTACAAAATTATTTTTATTTCCAGGTGAAGCTCAAATATCTATGTATTATTCTTTCTGACAATATATTTCCCTTCCTCTATTCCTTCATCTTCCCAACCCCCACTTCAACAGATATGTTTTAATGAACCCATCAAAATACCTGTAACAAAAGCAGACACTAAGAAATCTAACAGAATTTGTATGCTTATTCACATCACTCTAACAGTTCCATATCTTTTGGGCAATAAAATAAGAAGGCTTTTGAAGAAACGGGGTTGGTTGGGAGGGGGGGAAGATGCTGAAATCAAATAATAGAAAGAAGAGAAAGTCAAGTATTCAGGTATTTGACCTCAAAATTAACCAAAAGAAAATTATCCAAATTATTTGCAATGTTACTGCTGAACATTTTGTTTCTTCCTTGTCCCCATAAAAACAGATCTCAACCATACAGCCAAATAGCAAAAAGGCAGAAAATTCCAGAGTGGTAATAAACTGTAACAAATGGACTGACAGTTTATAACGAATATAATCCACGGGAAAGGAACCTGTTCCCACTTGAATAACTGTGTTATAAAGCTTCACCTCAGATCAACAGCTATTAATTCACTTCTGAAAATATTTCTTAAAATATTTACTGTTCTGCATGGTTGCCATGCAAAACTGAAATATATATTCACATAATCCTCCTTATATACATGCAAAGACCATTAAAAGAAAATAAACCAAATAAGCAGATAGACTTTTCACTTCATGTATCTTAAAGTGCTTAATCCCAATTTCGACATAAACCACCTCCACCCTGGTGTCTGGGCTTTCATGCTATCGTGAATTTCCCTATAGAAACGATTACAGAACGTGCATGACATGTTACAAAAGACAAAGTGTGGTCCTAATAGACACAGATTAAGAAGGGTATAATGGGAAACATTTAAAGGTAATTGTTATCACTCCAAATCAAATTAGGTAAGTTTTGTAAGTGATCTGAAAGGAATAATGTGATTTTTCCCTGTGACCCCTCCCCCTCATTTTTTTTCTTAAGTGCAAACAGCAAAGAATGAATCTTCAGAAGGATTTCCCAGAAGGGTGTCATTTACCACTAAAATATTTCATTCCAGCAGTTGAAAGACCATAAAAGGGTGAATGTCCTCCAGAGTCTCTAATAATGGTAATAGATCTTGTGTTACTATTCACCAGTGACCTCTCAGTCAGGCGATTTAATTTTTCCCCCTGCGGCATGGTTGGTTTCACACACAGTGTAATAACAGTTTTTGCACAACAAGACAATTCATCCGATTAGAAGGACCGTATTAAGTCTTTCATGAACAGCATATGTCACTACAGATTCAGCTAGGGTTTAAGACAACCTAATATATACATGCATGATTCTTCATTTTTTTTACTGTTTTAAAAATGATTCCAGGACTCTCTTCAGCAATTTTGCAGACCATTGCCTAAACCCTCCCTGGTAAGTAACTAAGAACTCATCAAATGTTCACTCAGTGCTTTAAAACAGGCACCAAAAATTCTCTATCAAGCTAGTGAAATTCCACTGTTGTCTCAAAGGGGAAAAACATGGAAAGAAACAGAATGAGCATACTTGATTATTGCAAATACTGTTTTGCTTCATATTTCATCAATGTATCATTAATTTTAAAGATAATACGACATCATCAAAGAAAGCTTAAGCTAAACTGAATTTTGAGACTTCAACTTGTAAACCTCAGGAACACACACAAAAAAATTTAAAGTGGAAACCAAAGGAATAGGTGTAAAATGAACCCACCTTCTGGCAATCTCTACGACAATAAATGGTTTGGCATGATCAATCAATGCCCACTGAAGCCTAAACCTGAGAATATCTACACATTTCTTACTCCTACACTGATGAGATTAAGAAGGTTAAATCCAGAATCTCTGTGACAAAGGGCTACAATGATAACTGGCAGAATTCTCAGGGGTCACCTTAACCTTACAACCTTTAATTGTTGCTGACAGGCTTGACTTCCCCGCACCACTTCCATTTCTGAATCTGCTCCTCCTAGGGAGCAATGTCAGCACTCCTTCAACACAGAGTTAGGGTGTCTTCATACCTAACAGGTCCCAAGGAGATTAACCTACTGCTCCATAGCAAGGAGGCTAAGTCTGCAAGATAAGTTCTCTTTCGACTTGATGCAGGTGAGATGCTCTCGTCTATTCCACACCCTTAGGAATCCTGCTTTTTTCAGTAGAGTCCTGCATACTACTCTAAGCAGCCCTATAATAAGAGATCTGAAACAATTCCCCTGGAGTTCTCTTGCCCTTGCTCCCTATGTTCTGTCAAAGGAAACACTAACACATCTTTTACTTCAATAAATTCTAGGCATACAAGCCAATCCCTATATTGCAGTACTCTTTCCTTCACGTCACTATCAAAACAGCTAGGCAGACCATCACTCCCTTTTCAATTTTTCAGGTAGTCACCAATTCACCATAACCATCTGCCCACACCAAAAACAAAGGATACATATTAAGCTGGACTGGGGAGAGAAGCAGGGAGCAGGTAGAAGGCAGGCTGAAGTCCCAGTCACTAGACTTGAGATAAAGAGCTGGCACTTGTGGCACTCATAACTCTCTAGCAACTTTCTCCAGCAATCCTCCCTATTCTTTTTGCCTATCCTCTCATTTCCTAAAAACGAGGCGTCTACAGTATTTGAGGCTGAGTGATAATTCCATGAATAACTCCACTTAATGCAGATCAAGCTGCATCTCTACCATTAAAAATTGAATACAATTTGACACTAAACACATATAAAGTAAAATGTCACCAGTATAATTATCATTAACAATAATTCACACTACTGGAAATAATGAAAGGAGGCAATATTGAATTAAAGAAAAATGTTAAATAAAATTCTATTACTTTCACACATATACTGTAAAAAACTAATTAGCCAAGTGTTACCAAGTACCAGTCCCTGCTGATATGTTAATGATAGATAATTCGATCATTTTAAATCACCACATTCATTATACTAATGCAAATGAGCAAATTCAAACTGCCTAAAAACTGCAGCTTCAACACCTGCCTGTTTCAACTCAGCCTATATCAAATTACCCTGAGCTCTAAATTAATAGGATTTCATTTAATAAAATTTTACTGCAATCTAACCTAACCTAAACCCTGTCCCTGGACTCAACAATGTTTCATCTATTAGTCTGAATAACATATGACAATACTGGAAAACAGTTTATTGGTTCTAGGAGAGTAGGTAGATACTTCTAATATATTCATGTGTTAATTGAGTCAACAACACACATATCAAAGCCCAAGAACTGTCCAAGGTTACTAGGAGGTAAAAACAAGTAAGGCATGGTTTCCCTTAAGAGACCCCTTTATGAATTCTAAATCTAATTGTATCTACTAAAAATTCCCTTTGAAGACAGCTTACATTCAAGGTAACTACAGGCAACTTCAAAAGGAAGTGTAAAGACACTTTGTCCTTACTCATCTTACTCAGGTTTAGTGCTATTTGAGTCTCTAATATAATAAAATTCAAGTTATGTATATTTTTACATGTTTGTTTTCTTTAGAGACAAAAGGAAAAATACACAAATTGTTTTAAATGTAGAAGCAATCCATTCTCACAAAAATGGTAACAAGCAAGAATGACAGGACACATGGCTTCCAAAAGTCCAACCAATACACTATAAGCCTGCCAGGTAGAAATCACCCCAAATCACTTCTTAACTACGTGCCTAGCTCCACTTAGTTTGTAAACATGTCTACCCATTTGAAATATATTTACAACCAAGTGCCCAACTTCATTACATTAATTGTCCTGGAATATTGCCTAAAGGTCTATTATAACATCTATCGTGAAAAGCTCAAAGCTGTCATTGGTCAGGTAGAAGCCCTGTGTGCTCAACAGACAAAAGGACTTCATAAGTCTCAAGACTTCTGGTAAAGGAGTTACCTCCTGGTAACGAGCTGTCCAACTTCTTTTCTCACCAAATCCACCAAATCATGACCCATCATTTCAATTACAGCTATCTCATAGTAGCATAATTCTGACTGTGTGTTACTGGCTTTCTTTGACTCCCCAACAAGAAAATTGAATCTGAAATACAAGAGAAAACTACTGCTAGTGAAACTATAGTTCACAAAGTAAAGAACTAATGCAGGACCTCCAGATATTTCTTTTATTCCACTTTTTGCTCAAAAATGATACTCAAGGAGGATCATATAAGTGTCATTTATAAAATAAAAAAATGGTACTACATATATGATGGAAACAGGCAATATGTTTCTGCCAGTACATTCCAAGGATATTCTAACTTGTATTTGTCCAGCAAAGCTACTCATGAATCCAGGCAGGCTTTTCTGGCCTCTATTATGATTTATTACAAGTTATATCCCATCTTCCCTATGCATTATGAGTGCCTCAGTAACTGTGTCAGTATCCTAAAATCCAATTAAAATGTATATTCCAGGGCGGGTGCAGTGGCTCTCACCTGTAATCCCAACAATTTGGGAGGCCAATGCGGGTGGATCGCTTGAGATCAGGGGTTGGAGACCAGCCTGGCCAACATAGTAAAACCCCAACTCTACTGAAAAATACAAAAATTAGCCAGGTGTGGTGGCATACACCTGTAGTCCCAGCTACTTGGGAGGCCGAGTCAGGAGAATCACTTGAACTTAGGAGGAAGAGGTTCCACTGAGCCAAGATTGCACCACTGCACTCCAGCCTAGGTGACAGAGCAGGAGGAAAAAAAAAAAAGTATATTCCAAAGAGGCTCTCCATGACTATTTAATGAATAACTGATTATTTCCTGTTCCTTTCAAAATCTCAAATTGACTGTTTATCTTGCTTAACCATTTTTTATAACTAATCTTTTAATTAAGATACCTTTTATTATTTAAGTTCAATTTTATTTTATTGACAATAATTGTACATATTTATGGAGAACATAGTGATGTTTCACTATATAACATGTATAGTTATCAGATAGGGTCATTAGTATATCCATCTTCTGAAATATTTATCATTTCTTTGTTTTAGAAACATTCAATATCCTCTTTCTGACTATTTGAAACTACATATTACTATCCTACAGTAGCATAGAACACCAGAATTTTCCTTTCTATCTAGCTGTAATTTTATATCCTTTAACAAATCTAATGTTTCAAACCTAACAACTGAGGTGTAATTTTCTCAACATTCTATAAATGTTATTTTTCAAAATAAAGGGACTACCACAATCTACTTTTTGTGTATTAAAATATATTCCTTTAATTAAATTTTGGAATCTCCCATTATGATTATTAAAAACAAAAAAGTATAAAACACTTGACCACTAAGCAATAATCCCAAGTAAGCATGTGTTTAACACTGATTCACTTGGATCTTCCCAATCTCCTCGTGTGTGTGTGTGTGTGTGTGTGTGTGTGTGTGTGTGTGTGTGTTGATCTGTTCTGTTCTCTTAAAGTGGCTTGCCTATTTATAGACGTGCCAATGTGGAAGCTAGCATAATAGAGGAAAAGATTTCAATCTTTTTGACTTCAATCTTTTGAAAGATTTCAATCTTTATGATTTTCAATGTTACACAAAATTGAAGATCTGGCCAGATTTCAAACAAATGTTGAGCTTCTTTCTCAGCATTCCGATTATGATTATTTCTACCATTGACCAATCTAAAAATTGTAAAGCTAGTGAATATTGTTTACTCTTTCAAAAATTAACAATTGGTTTAACTAAAAGTTGATGAGCAACAGTATGGCATATTGGTTAAGAATGTCATGGGTTCAAATCCAGCTCTACCAATTACTAGCTGTGTGACTCTAGGAAAGTTACTCAAACTCTGTGCTTTCGTTCCTAAGAATGGTGGTTACCAACCTGTAAGGGCTGTTTATTAATATACAATGGGTTACTCAATATTATGCAAATAGTGAATAGAATAATGACTGGTACATAATAAACATATGTAAATACTGGCTATTTTATTAGCTATTAGTTTGTTCAAGAAGATACCATAGTTTTCAGATGAATAGACTACTTTAAACCTATTTAGTACAGGACACTAAGAACAACAACAAAAATTATTTCAAAGCATTAATCAGTTTATCTAAAGGCCTATAACTGACTTGTTCAACAGAGCTCAGAATGTGATCAAGCTGGCAAACATAACACAAAACACTCCCCTTTGAAACCTGCAGCACCATAAGTGAAATTAACTTAGTATCTTTCTGCAATGAACTTATGGTCATGAATCCGAAAACAAATACCAATTAAATGTAATTACTGGAAAACCAAAGATAAATATCTTGTAATCAAAAGATCATTAAACCTCAAATCTAGCAATGACAAATATTTATAACATAAATTCCATATCTAAGACATCTATGAGTCATTATGTGTTTTGGTAAAGTTTTATAAATTGTAACATACAGTCTTCATACATTTCCTTTTTTTTTTTTGAGGCAGAGTCCTGCTGTGTCACCCACACTAGAGTGCAGTGGTGAAATCTAGGCTCACTGCAACTTTTGCCTCCTGGGTTCAAGCAATTCTTGTGCCTCAGCCCCCCAGGTAGCTGGGATTACAGGCACATACCAAGCCTGGCTTTTGCATTTTAACAGAGACAAGGTTTCACCATGTTGCCCCAACTGGTCTTTAACTCCTGGCCTCCAGTGATCCACCTGCCTCTGCTTTCCCAAAGTGCTGGGATTACAGGTGTGAATCACTGTGCCCAGTCATATTTCCAATATTTTAAGTTACAGTTTCTACACTATTTATAAATGATATCTGTCCCATATACTGCTGCTGTTTTCTAATTTTGTTTTTGTAAAGATAATCTACTGGTTTTATATTCTGATTTGTCTGTCTACCTCATTGAAGTCTCTTATCCATTCTGAAAGAACTTGACAGTAAATTTTCTTGTATTTTCTCATTGTCTACAGATATTAAAAGCTTCAAGTTTTTATCTTATTATACACACATGATTTTATTTCTTTTCTTGAATTGATAACGGCCAGAACCTCCAGAAGACTAGTAAAACTGACATCAGACAGAATTTTCTTATCACTAATTTCAATGGACTTGCTTGTAAATCTGACTTAATCATTACAAAATCCCCTCTTTGTACTATGTAAGGCTTTTCACTTTGTATTCTGTACTGTCTATCTTGGATGAAGATATTAACACATTCTGTGTTTTCTTAATCATTTATCTAGCTTTTAATTTTCATCATTTAATTTTCAATTTCAGGTTTGTCTCTTGGAAACAGCACACAAGTGGATTTTTTAAACCCAATATGAGCCTTTATTTGATAAGGGAATCTAATTCATTCACAGTAGTTGTGGTAACAGGCATATTTGATCTAGTTCCTAAAATCTTATTTGATGTAATATTTGTCATTTTAAAACATTTCTTTTCCTTTGTTATATTATTTTGAAATTATAGAAGACTGATTGTTACTAACAAGGTAACATTTAAGCTTATTTTTCTGTCAACATCTAGAACTACTCAGTTGCCAAAAAACACTCCATTCTAGCATGTTCTTACTCTTCACGCTATCATATTACCACTACTCACCCCTACCCACTCCCCATGTTTTAACTGGGTAGGATTTTAGGTCCAGGGAATTATTGCGTTTTACATATTATATAAACAATTATTTAATATTACTAATAAAAATTTTTGAATATTTTGATATCATTCAATATTTCTTCTCTTCTTGCTTAGTTTCATTTTCAATTCTGTATGAATATATTCTTGAGACTAAGCAAGAAATATTATTGAAATACTGAAACATTATCAAATTCTTATAAATCTGAAAAAGGCTTTATTGCTATTATTCACAAAAGGTAAAATAATGGGAATAAATATGCCAGGTTCAAAATGAGTTTTCCCAAGAAACTAGAAGATAATCCTCCAATGTATTCCAATATCCAGTGTGCTATTAAAGTGAAATTTAAGGTCAATATAATTTTAAGTAAGTTTTTCTTTTCCTATTCTTCTCTGAAATCCCTTATGATCTTCTCTTTATCCTTGAGGGTCTGGAGACATGTTTAGATATTGATAAATTATCATTTGTGCTGCTTAGCTTTCAGAGGGTCCTAACAATCTGAAGCCTTGTGTCCTTTTTCAGCTCAGGGCAAGAGTCTTCTGGCATGTTTTAAGTTTCCATTCTTCATTTTCTCTGTTCCTTTCACCCTGGAATTCCTATTACAAAGTTGTTAGAACACTAACTTGACCCTCAATGTCTTCACTCTTTCCACTTTCATCTTTTTGCTCTATATTATGAAACATTTAGTTGAATATTTTACAAATCATTAATTTAATCTCCATGTATGTACTGCGGCAATCACATTTTTAGTTTCTAAAATCTCTTGCTTTCAAATTTCTTCTTTCTCACAGTAGGATGTTTATATACAATACAAAAACATATACACAGTATCTTTCCAACATTTCTTAGGACATCAATTGTTTTTACGTTACCTCCTGCCTGCTCCCTAAGTTCTCTTACTTCTAGAGACAGACGCTCTGGTTAGTCACATTGTTAAATTTTCTGGTAATTCTGGTGAGCCTTAACTATTCATTTATATTAATGAATCAAGGCCAAGTTGGTTACAGGGAGCTAGCATAGTTTAATTCAAGAGACATAAATGAATGTTTATTTAAATAAGACTGTCCTTTTATGTGAAGGGCTGACTGTAGAGAAGGGCTGACGAATAATGAGGCATGTCAACTTGCTGCTCCACTACAGGTTGTCTGGCCATGGTACAAGAATGTAGAGGACCAATCCCCACTTCACCCTTTCCTCTCCACTAAATAAATAAGAAAAATGTTGTTCTGACAATGGTGGGCTTCAATGCATTTTCCCTTGAGCAAAATTCCTCCTACCTATTATGAAATTCAAAGTTACCACAAAATCTATTTTTATTCCCGTTTCACAGCTCTTCAACAACACTAGAAGCCCATCCCTTAGCGACTTTTAGCCAGAAGCAAACCTACTGGTCCCTAATATCAGTTGAAAGCAGACAGACTCCACTTATGAATACAGTTTTGGACCCCTTCTTCTCAAACTCCACTTCATCCTTTCTGATGCTTGGTGTTTAGTGACACACTCAGACAAACGGATTTTGTTGTAGTATATTAGTAAGTATCACAGTGGTAGGGGCTGAGCTGAAAAGTTACAACAATTCTGAGAATTTTAAGTAATTTCTAATCTACAGACTGATCAGAAGTAACAGCCCAACATTAATACTCAGGAGTACCTGAAATTAACACAGAATTACTTCCCTGTGTATAAACTGTAGGCTTTTTGCACACAACCTGGTTCAAATGCCAGCTGAAAGCTTTTTATCTTACAGATATATATGTAAGGTTTATAAAGAAGAAACAAACATACTGCCACAGGATGGGGTACATGCAACTTGACCTTGTATTTCCGTTGTGTTTCTCTTCGTCTAATTGCTTCATGCTGGCAGACTCATCCCAATTTTTCTCCAGGCATAATTGAAGCTATGGCTACCGGGGAATAGTAGTACACTACTTCTTATCTTTAAAACTCTTTATTAAAAGTACTGTACATTCCGGCTTCTTTTTGCTGGTGTGGAGAACACAGGAAGCCGACTGACTTCAGGGGGTAGCAATACATAGAATTCAGTAACAACAGAGCAGAGTATAAAGTGTCCAAAGACTCTTTGTGCAAGTTCTTTTATGGAATATATTTTCTCTTTTTCTCACAGCAGTAACTTACAGACCATTAAATTTCACACATTTCCTATTCATTTTCCATGTTAAAATATGGCTTCTGACCCTGAATAGAACTATCACAGGATTCTGCCCTGTAACTCAGCTTTTACTATTTGAAAATATATGACTTTTTAAAGACCAGCAAGTCATGGGCCATGAACCTATTTCAGTGATTTCAAATGGCTCAAATGTGTACACTTTTACACATGGGAAAAAACTGAAGCTCTGAAAATATCACAAAGAATAAAATAATTGAAGATTGCAATTGTCCCTATTGAGCAAGACCTTTAACTAGACTTAACAACCATTGTAAAAGGAAAATACAATACCTCGGTGTTGTAAGATGCTAGCAAAAGCAAAGCAAAGCAAACAAACCTGACTCTATTCCCACTTCCAAACAAGAGAAAAGCAGCACCTAACAAGAGTTTGAAAAAGGCTCTGAGTGTTGCAAAACTCAATTTGTTAATAAGCTCATCATTGGGGATAGGTTTTAGGAAAGGAACCTGTGGATCTCTAAACTCAAATTTATGAGCTTTTGCTCTCTGGCATATTCTATTTTATAAATCACCTAAAAAGAAATTGATACACCTTATACATAGTATTTAGAGTTAGTTCATTGAAAGTGACATACTCAACTATTTATACTTTTATTTTAGACCCACTCGACCTATCTAAAAACTACTAATCTTTGTGGTTAATGTTCAGTTCAGATACCTAAGTATTTAACCTTGCCATAAACCCTTAAACCTTATGGATAGAAACATAGGAAAACACATTTTCTCAGGTCTTAAAATCACAAAAAAGTAACCTTCTATTTACAAAAAAAGTAACCTTATATTTACAAAACAATATAATCTTTTGTTAGGTACTCCGTCTACAACTAATTATAAGATACTATTAAATACCAAATAACTCCTATAAGGCTGCTACACACCAGGTGGCCAGAGGCTACCAGCCAGAGACTTCAGGCAGCCTGAGCTGAGACAACTAGCTGGGTGCCAGAACGCTGAGAGGGGATACTTACCACCTCGGCACACCTACCGCATATACAGCATTTCAGTGTCCCCCAAAAGACAAACTGAAAAGTTCTGCTTTACATTTTTTGCCTGTTTAGCACATTCTCACTTCTACAACCAGGACACTATCTATCCTTCCTATGTGAGACAATCTCACCCCATTCCACATGAATCTAGTGGCAGAAACAGTTTTAGGGCCGGATCCTTCCCCTACTTCTATTCTACCCAGGATGGCCAAGTAAAGTGCCCCATTATCCCATCATGATAGTTGATCCAATGTGGACACATGACCTAAGCAAGGCCAATCTGAGCTTTCTTTACTTCTCTCTTTCCTTTTGAATTTTGAATATAAGATTATAAGGCTTTGGGCTTCCAGGTAATTCACAGAGAAAAGAAATTGTACCTTGAAAATGCTGTCCAGACCAGGAATGTCCTAAATACCAGAGCTATTAAAAATTAGAAAGGATTTTGAATGTTCTCAACATGCACACACAAAAATGATAAATGCTTGAGGTGATGGATACACTATTACGCCAATTTGATCACTGCACATTTTAGACATATATCAAAATATCACTCTGTATCCCACAACTATGTACAACTAAGTGTGATCTAAAAATAAATGGGGAAAAAACTGTTTATGGAAGCTTAAGATGGGTTTCTGTTATAACCCAAAGTATCACACTAAATCAAATTTCCTGTGTGTGCGTGTGTGTGTGTGTGTGTGTGTGTACATATAGAGAGATGCAATATATGTTTCAGATCAGTGGTGTAAACATATCAAGCTAACCTACTGTATAACTTCAAGGGAATCCTTCTTTAGATAATCTCCAGGCATTATCTGCATTAACTATCTAGAGATCATCCTACCAGGTGTCAACATTGAAAGAACACATTGGTTAGAAGTACGATCACTACAGAAAATATAAGAACAGATAAAGGAGAAAGCAAGTTGAACTAATTCACAGTAGGTATACACCATGAAACCAAAGTATTTTGAGTACATTACAGATCCACTTGCAGAATCAGGACAGATGAGGTCTAGTTAGAGTGAAAACTTTTTGTCAGCTATCAGCAGTTGTTTACATGACAAAAAGGAATGACTATGACAATTTGAGGTTAAAAAGGAATTCCAAATACATTAACTTCATATCTCTTTTTTTTTTCTTTCTTTTTGCAACAGAGTCCCAGGCAAAAGTGCAGTGGCACAATCTTGGCTCACTGTAACCTCCACCTCCCAGGTTCAAGCAATTCTCCTGCCTCAGTCTCCTGAGCAGCTGGGATTGCAGGTGTACATCACTGCACCCAACTCATTTTCGTATTTTAGTAGAGACAACATTTTGCCATGTTGGCCAGGCTGGTCTTGAATGCTTGACCTCAAGTGATTCACCCACCTCAGCCTCCCAAACAGCTGGGTTTACAAACCTAAGTCACTGTATTCATCTAACTTCATATCTCAAATAAACACATTTGCCCCTTTTCTACCACCGAATTTTTTCCTCTAGGAACACATCAGTTTTCCACTAGGAGATCGAAGTTTTCTTCATCATTCTTGAAAAGAAATACAGGCATAGATACTGATAGAGGATAACAAAATGTCAAATCTACTTGGTTAGAAAACCTTTCCTTTATAGGAAATGCATTTGAGAGATTCTATCATTTGGAGAAAAAAAAAGTCACAGATTATTATGCTAAATATGTGGTTAGTATAAAAGGATGGGGGGAAAAAAAAGTCTTATTAATGCCTGACTGCTTTCTCATTACACTCTAAGTTCTGTGCAGATAGGAAGAAAAATTGTTTAGCCTCACCTCCTAGCATGCAGATCTGTACCATACATAGCAAAGAGTCAATATTTTTTAGCTTATTAAATGACTCAATAAAGATAGTATCAAACTGCAAGAAGTTCAAAAGATATTAATGTCTATTTTATAGGCTCCTTTATCCTGAGTTGATTAATCTGGGTCCGCTTTAAATGATCAACATTAGAACTAATAGATATGTACCTTGGAATAGGTTCCAAGAGTTAGCAAAAGCATTACAAAATAGCAAAACCACCAAAAAACTGGAAGAACCAGAATAGCACCATGTGCAGATTTCCTTGAGAAGTGTGCTTTCATTTAAAAAATGTTTGCATCATTAAGCATACAACAACTCAGAATCAGGAAAAAGAAGAACAAATTGGAAGGATAAAGATAGCAAAAAAAAAAAAACACTATCAACCCATAATTTAAAACTTTCATGCCCACGAAATAGGAACATGCTACAAATCCAATAATTAAGCTTTCTTCTCATTACTGTTCCATTATTCTCTTGCTTTACCTGGGACGAATCTGCTTGGGCTAATTCTGTAGTGACATTCAGTATTTGGTGAAGATTTTGTCCTTTGTCTTCAACAAGGAGGTGAGCCAGCAGAAGAAAAGCAGGTATAGGCATCACAGTAGTAATAGGAAGCAAGGACTCTACTGAAGCCAACCAGTCCCTTGCAGCAGACACATCTCTCATTACCTCAAGAATCCTCCAAGCTGTAAATATTGAACCATATATACTGGTTACAGGACACACAAGCTTGTAGGAGAGCTGAAAAATAAAGACAAGAGAGGAATAAATAAGTGAGATAAATATATGTGTCAGAAATACATTTCTGGCAATCTTATATTTCATTGTAAGATAACACTCTTTCCAACAAAATGAATACAAATTGAATTACTGCCAAAATCCATTCTGCACATATTTGAGGTAATAGGATTACACGCAGAAAAGAGTTCTTAGATGGAACTCTAGAAGAGTTTTATCACAACTTTTCCTCATATTTACCATTCACTCCCCATTAAGGCAGAAAATAAGAATCAATATACAAGATGCAGAGGCAACCGAGTTTGGAAAAAGCTATTCTCACTAAAAAAGTATTCACCAATGAGAAGATAGAAAAAAATACTTTATTTGCCCATCTCCAGGCCCTAAGCAGAAGCAATCTGGGGCAGATGGCAGACTTGGACTGAAGACAATTCATTTCTGTAACAGATCGTATGTTGATAGGAACAAAGTTGGTTCAGCTGGAGCCTGAGAATTCATTAATAATTGTAACTTCTGCAATAAGAAATAGCCTGACAGCTCTAAACAGAAATAATACCCAGAGATGACATTATGCTAAGTTAATCTGAGAAATGGCTCCTCACAGAAATAAAATAATGCAGTCAGGGCCAGAGGGTAGCCAAGGTGAGCTCTGTAAATAAACAGCTCAGGAGAAGTCATAGACATTAAAGAATCATTAGACATTGCTTGCTAATAAAGTAATTCAAATCATGTAGAGTGCTTTATGACAGATTAGAAACCTCTAGATTTTAACTGTCTGGTTAATAGAGAATGACTTATATGAATTAGGATAACAATTGAAAGGATGGAAAGTAAAAGTTAAGCTTTATAAAATTTTTACATAACAGCTTTGAGATATAATTTCCATAATATAAAATGTACCCTTTTAAGGTTTATAACTTACTGGATTTTATTAATTCATTCCTAGAGTTGTGTAACCATTATCACTATCATCACTATCTAATTTTAGAACATTTTCATCACCACAAACAAAAATCCCATACCCATTTACAGTCACTCCTTACTCCCCCACCTCTAGCCTTGGCAACCACTAATCCACTCCGGTTCCATACTGGCCATTTCATATAATTGGAAACACATAATATGGGGTCCTTTGTGACTGGCTTCTTTCACTCAGCATGTTTTCAAGGTTCATCCATGTTGTAACTTGTATCAATAATTCATTTATTTTTATTGCCAAATAATATTCCATTGTATGGATACATCGTATTTTGTTTATCCAAATTTCAATTGATGGATAACTGGGGTGCTTCCACTTTGGGGCCATAATAAATAATGATGCTATGAACACTCCTCTAAAAGTTTTTGTGAGGTTATAATTGTTCAGTTTTCTTGAGTTTATACCTAAGAGTAGATAAAAATTTGACAATTAAATGCCACAGTAAAAACAAATGAGGAAGCTCTCACTTTACAGACATGAAAAGATTCCCCCAAGTGAAAATATAAGATACAGATAGTGTGACTGGAATGCTACCAATTTTTTTTTTCAAAGAGGTTGAGGAGAAAAAGACAATATATTTGTAGTTGCTTGTATATGCAAAGAAAAGTATGTGGATAAATACAGAAGAAATTAGTAACCATTAAATCATCTTCTGTTTTGGAGAGTGAGAACTGGACAGCTGAAATCAAGGACAAGAAGGAAGCATGCATTACATCCAACTTTATACTGTCTGAACCACTGGAATGTATCACTGTTTCAAGAAAATTACAAACTTTAAAAATTAAATAAGATCTAAGTTTATATAGCTCTAGCTCTCTAAAAATATTTTTCTTCCCAAGAAGATGGAATTCATTAACAACCATGGCCAAGTTTTTTAGACTAATGACAAACAGCATAAAATTTAAAGGACCAGGGCTTCAACACAGCCATGCCAGCTATCAGCCATTATGCAATTTTTCTAAGCCTTACTTTACTCACTTGTAAAATTTAAGTAATGACTACCTTCCTGCTTAGGTTATTGAGTACATAATAAGATAATATCTATAAAACACATAGCACAGTGCCTTAAGTTGCAAAATACAAGGAAATAGTACTACTATCATCTTCAGGAGAGAACGATAAAACTCATGAATATTTGGTATTACCGTGTGTAATTTGGAATTACCATGAACCACAAGTTCAGTAAAATCAACAACATAACAGAGACATGTAAGAGTAAACAATAAAACAGAAAGCAATCCTAGGTTAATTGAACCATTACGTCCAGGTTTCGGCTCTTATTTTTGTTTATCTCTTTGCCTAAGGTTAGAGCAGCAGGAGAAATTGTCCCATTGAGTGACAGCTGCCACTGGCACAGTCCCAGGGCAAGGATGCAATCAAGGGTTTTTTTTCTCAGCACCAGCTACCAAATCCCGGCCCCACAGCCTCAGGGATGGCCTGTCAAAGTGCTCGTAAGCTTTGTCCTTTAGAGAAGAAAGTAGGTGTTTAAATATAAAAGGTTTATGTTATGTGAATTATGTATCAATAAAAAATTTTAAAAAAAACATAGGAAAATACATTTAAATAAATACTGGGTGGTTGTAAAACATCTTTTATAAGTAATTGAGAATCTTTATTTTTAAAAGCATTTAATAAAAATGTTCAGGTACATTAAGTAGTAACAGTAAGAGAGACATCTGATAGTACTTCTTTGTCAAAACAGGTCTGAAAAAGAAATTATGAACAATATTGATTTTCCTTAACTATAAAGAATGGCACTAATCTGTAATAGCAACTAAAACAGACTTAACAAAAGTAGAGAGCAGGTATGGGAACTCAAACTTACAGACCCTTGAAATGAAGATAGATTTTTGCTAGAGGATATTAATCACTCACCAGACAAGCAGAAGACTGGACTACATAAAGCCTCAAGAGAGCCTTTCTAACTCTATATCTCTATGAAGACTCTAGACAAGAGTTGAGAGATTTGGGAGTGGCTGGTTATAACCAAGAGATAACACACACCATCCTCAGTCCCATGTCTTTCAGATGATGACAGAAGCACAACATCTAAGACTGCCTAATTCTTTTGTTAAGTTTCAACCAGAAGTCTAAAAGAAAAGTGTATTTCAATTTACTATTAATTCACAGTTTGTTTCCCTGTAAATCTGAAATGGAACTGTTATTTACTCCGAAGTTCAGTGCAAAGATGAGAAAATATTGTGCCAAAAAACAAAGAAAGAAAACAAAATGAAATTGCAGGTAACAGGATATAGGCTCTAGAATCAAACAGTCAAAATCTGAACTCCAACTCTACCCTTTACTACCTGTGTAATCCAAACAAGTTAACCTCTCTAATCTCAGTTTCCCAGCTTTAAAATAAGTATTTTCAGAATACCATCAGGGAAATGCCAAACAAAACCACAATGAAGTATCACTTCACACACACTAGGATGGCTAAATCAAAAAGACAGACAATAACAACAGTTGGCGAGGAGGGGAAGAATTTGGAACCCTCATACACTGCTGGTGGGAATGTATAATAGTGCAGCCCCTTTGGAAAACAATCTGGCCATTCCCCCAAACAGTGAAACATAGAGTAACCATCTAATCTAGCAATTCTACTCTTCGGCATCTACCCAAGAGAAATGAAGATGTTTGTCCACACAAAAACTGATATATTAATGGTTATAGCAGTATTATTCATAATAGCCAAGAAGTGGAAAAGAGCCAAAAATTCATCAACAAAAGAAAAGAAAAGTAAAATGTAAGGTATCCACACAATGGACTATTAGCCCTAAGAGAAAATGAGGCACTGCTACATGGTACAGGCTACAACATGGACAAAGCTTGAAAACATTATACTAAGTGAAAAAAAGCTAGTCACAAAGGACCACATATTGTACGATTATATTTGAAGGAAATGTCCAGAATAGGAAAATCCCTAGAGAGACAGCAAATAGATTATAGATTGCCTAGCCTGAGGAGTGAGGAAGAAACAGGGGAATTAGGGAGTGATGACTACAAGTACAGGGGGGTTTTTAGGTAACAAAAATGTTCTAAAGTTGATCATGGTAATGAATATATGATGCTGTGAATATACTAAAAGCTATTGAATTGTACACTTTAAATGAGTGAAGTGCATCTGTGAATTACATTTCAATAAAGCTACTAAAAAATAATTGGGTTCCCACTGCATGACAGTAAGTTATTTACCTTCTTTATGTTTCAGTTAACTCTTAAGTAAAATGAGATCAATAATTTTACCTGCTTCAAAGACTGTGGGATAAAATCAAATTAGTTAATATATACCAAAGTACTTAAAATGAAGCCTGCACATAAAAGTGCTCAATAAACAACCCCATGTAGGTGGTGTTTTGTTACCCATTTTACCAGTCCCCAGATACCAGATAGATTCAGTCACTAGTCCAAGGCCACACAGCCAGAAATAGGAAAGAAAGAAAAAAAGAATAGAGAGACAGGGGAGAGGGGGGAAAGGGGAGAGGTGGGAAAGGGGGGAGGTGGAAAGGGGGGAGGGGGAAGGGGGGGGAAGGGGGGAGGGGGAAAG
>CAUYLG010045783.1:0-95091 GCA_963573385.1 Cacajao melanocephalus | reverse complement strand
CATTTATATTCCTCTCTAAGTTATCCATTCTTGTTAGCATTTCGTTAAATCTTCTTTCAAGGTTCTTAGTTTCTTTGCATTGGGTTAGTACATGTTCTTTTAGCTCACAGAAGTTTCTTATTATCCACCTTCTGAAGCCTCATTCTGTCAGTTCATCACACTCATTCTCCGTCAGGCCTTGTTCTCTTGCTGATGAGGAGCTGCGATCCCCTTTAGGAGGAGAGGCATTCTGATTTCGGGTGTTCTCAGCCTTTTTGCACTGGTTTCTTCCCATTTTTGTGTATTTATCCACCTGTCGTCTTTGTAATTGCCGACTTTCAGATTGGGTCTGAGTGGACGTCCGGCTTGTTGGTGATGAAGTTTTTTCTGTTTCTTAGTTTTCCTTTGGCGAACGCCCCTTCCCCACAGAGCTTGGTCTTCCCGGGTTCAGCTGTGCTTACTGTGAAACTCTCAGTCCTCAGTGCTTCCAATTGCTGTTCTCCTTGTGGGGGTGGGACCAGCCGAGCTGACTCAAAGGGCGCCCAGTCGCATATACTCTACTCTGAGAAGCGCTGCGCCATGCCGGGGCGCCGGCAAAACAGCTGTGCCAGCCAAAAGAGTCACACTGGCGACACGTGTGGCTCCTGTGCCGGGAATCTCCCAGTTTGTGGGCCACAGAAATTCATCTGAAATTGCGGCGCCCACTCGCTCTCTGTGCTTTCACTGGGAGCTACAATCCTGAGCTGTTGTTAATCGGCCATTTTGGATCTCTCCGCCCGGTGATCCTCTATTATATTTAAATCATCCTTCAAACATGTCTTACTTCCTCCAACCTTGCCCCATGCCTTTGCTATGCTCTTCCTCTTTCCAGGTTCAACTCAAAATCCATCTCTTCTGTGAAATACTCTTTTATGTCACAGCCTCTTCTGTGCTTCTCTGTCACCCCAGTTGCAAAATGGAGACTTTTTTTTTAAAGGATATACTTCTATCCTTTTCATGAGTTTTTAAGTCATTTAACTACAGGAATAGTTTCATGTTTAGGGTAGTATTCTCAGTGCCTTATATATTACTCTAAAAATTGGTTTTAAAATTTGTTGTTTGATAGTCCCCTCTTGGAAAAACAACATTTGATAGCATTTAAATATTTGCTGCTAAAAAATGATATACACATGAAAAGAGAAAGCCTCAAATCTTTATTAAATGTCAAGTTGTGGTTAGTGCTTTGCTGGGCCCTTAACAAATGGAATTTCACATGAATTATAGAAACTTTTAACTTTATCTGGTTCTCTTTTTTATCCATGGAGCGCTTTCATAATTTTTAAAAATTTTTGAAAACATTTCTTAACATGGGGCTCACTGTGTCTGTTCTCCAATTCAAACAGGTTGAATTTGAAAAACCAGGTAAACCTAAGGGCAAATCTTGACTATATCCCTTGCTAATGCAGCAATACACCTCTGAGATTTATTGTCTCCTTCATGAAAAGAGAACTAATAAATTCTGTCTTAGAGGGTGGGTATTAGTACAAAACACCTAAAGGGGGGAGTGAAAATTAGATAAAATTATTAAATGGCACTAAATAATGTCTGCTGATGTTACTATTGCTATTATTTGCACAGAGCCTTTCTAAATAGTTTCCAAATTCTCTCCCTAAAATCTCCTCACTGAATCTTCTTATTGAAAAGTTATACAGACTGAAGAATGAAATTATTAAATCCTTAGTTCCAGTCCTATATCAGGAACACCTGTGTAGGTAACATGGATCTGAAATAGTGTATGTTAAATAACATGAATCTGAAACCCAGTCCTATCCACAGGACTGTGAGTATAAAGCATAAAGATGTATATACCTTCCAAATGGATACACAGTTTCTTCCAATGTAATATAGATCTTGTGATTAAGGTACAATTGTATTCAGTTCATTTTATGCTTTTAGCAATTTTAATATTTTCTACTCTAAAGTTGTCGTAAAAGTACAAAGAGTTGAGAAAACAATCTAGAAGTTTTTTCTGAAGGAAATGCATACTCTCATGTTCTTGTCTTTCTGATAAGAAATACAAAGATGAATAAAATCTGGACCCTACTCAGAATAAAGAGCTCTTCCTTCATTCTGACATTGGTTGAAGAGTGGGGGTAAAACAGTTTGGAGAGGGAATCTTTCTAGTTATAATATTGTTATAGCTTCAGAGATGATTTGAGATATTAAATGAAGTGTTTGGCAGAGATAATTAGAAGAGTTAAGTTGCCATATGCAATAAGGTAAGGAAAGAGAAGAGCCTAGGAAAGAGCTTTTAGTACAACTTGCCCTCAAGTTGGTTTTACAAAACCAAATCTGGAATTGCATTTCAACAACAACAACAACAACACAAAACAAACAAGTAAAATGCTGTAGATATACATTGAGTGTAATGGAAAGCTCACTAAGATATAATATTCCATGCAAAATGCATTATTTTGCAGTGATGGACAGAATAAATGATATAACCCTACTGATCCTACCTGTATCTAAAAAATTGATATAAATAAATATATATATATATGTGTATTGTTTTCTTAGAAAGGAATACATATTATTCCTTAATGTAGAAAGAGGACTAATGTTCAGATTAGGTGAGTTACTTTCATTGTTGGGAGATAATAGATTTCTTCTTCATACAAAGCCATCAGTAATTTGAGAAACAAAATAATAATGAAGGAAAAAATCCCACTTTCACATAGATGACAGTCTGTATGGGGGAAGTTGTTAAGTGTGAGGCTCAAATACATCTGCTAAATGAATCTCAGAACCAGCTTACTCACAGGTAAATTCCATCCTTATTCCAACCCCTTTCCACCTGCAGGAGTCACCACCCTGGGAACCAGTGGACCTGTTCCTTGAAGCTGAAAAGACCCAAAGAGAAAAGAGGAGGGTAGAATTAAGCCAAACATGCCATTCATTCCAGCCATATTTATCAATACAGGTCACTTTGTCTTTTCAAGAGCGGAATGAGTAAAGGAGAAAATAGAAACATTGTTGCCCCTAGAAGAAAATCTCTCCTCATGTAGCCAAGTGTGAGAAAATGGTCCCCTCTGTCTTTTGATAGCTGTCTGTAATATTTTAATTTTTTAGCAAGTAGAGATTTCACTTTTATTATAAAGGTAGTGGAATATTATTTAAAGTCTATTCTTACTCTGAAATTTTAAAACCTCAAATAACAATTAGAACTGTCTGGAAATGGAAGAGACTGCCTTACAAATCCCTCTTTCGTTTAACTCCTATAGGCCACAACTGACTTCAGTTACTAGAGATACAGGCCTTACTGGCCACTCTGAGTAGATTCCATTGTGCAAGGAGAATAAAGCAGAGAAGCAACAATCGTGTTTCCCATCATTAGAGCTGTTGTAGAACTGGAGGTCTGATGACCCATAAATAGAAGATTTGGGTAGAATAAGATATCCAACCTGAAAATTATCTGCAATCTGAGGCCTGGATGAAACAGAAGCCCATAGTGGTACAGGTAGCCTGGGCTGGGAGGCAGACTAAGTGTGTAGAAGAAATAGAGGCAGTGTACCCAGTACAGTAGTTATTTCTATGAGGAGTGTAATTGCAGAATCATAATAGTAGAAAAATATGCCTTTATGGTAATTAAGCATATTAAGAAAGCTGATTTATATATAAAATATTAATAAATTCAGTTTAATTAAGGGTAGAAATGAAGGAGCTTTGTGGACTCTCATCACTTACTTAGAGTGTCTACACTGGCCAGAGATTATACTTAAATACTCTCAGATCTAAAATGAATAGGCAGAATTGCTGCCTACAGGAGCATATAATCTCTTGGGAAAAAGAGCATAATTATATGAATAACCATGATACAACTATGTTTTTAATAAATGCATTTAAGTTGTATTGCAAACATTTGTTTACATATTGGTCTTCTCTAATAAACTGAGATCTCTTTGAGGGAGGATCTGTGTTATCTTTCCCTTTATACTCCCAGTGCTGGCAAGGGTTTGGCAGGCAGGAGGTGTTCAACGTTTGCTGAATAAATGGTCCAATGATTAACGGAGACTGAAATAAGGAGCACCATTCAGAAAAATAAAGGAGAATATGTGGAATAGTGTGAAAGAGCAAAGGCTTAAATTGGTTGGGAGAATTTGATCTAGCTCTTGGAAAAATGATGAGTTTTCTGACAGGTAGAGATCTTATGAAAATGAAATGCAGTCAAAACATTTGTGAGTATTGGACCTGACCTCTTTTGGTGCTGTAGTTCACTATTAATAATGCTGAAATGAGAGCAAGGGAGATGGCAAACACAATGAAAAGGACAGAAAATATTAGTGACAAACATGCCCTCCGTCTCCCTACAGGGAATGTGGGGAAAATATGTTTAAGCAGTTCTATGGCATGAGACAATAATAAGAGGTTACAAATCTTAATAGTTTGGGTGCAATTGCAAAGAATAAGTAAATCAAAACACAACATTTTGTGTAAACAAAAATGGCATTTTTCTTAATTTTGAAAAAAGTGTAAGTGGTAATAAAGTACAAATAATGAATATATGAACATTGCAGTCATAAATCTGATCTAGAAAATGTCTCCTTAAGAGTTAAATTTGTGATTTAGAGTACTAGAAAAAGTGGAGCCTGCATAATACGGCAGAAATATCTGGTTAAGAGTAAAGAGAGAAAAAAATAAGTTGAGGGTACCTTATGGAATAATGAAGAGCATGAGTCCCAGATGAGTCCTGTGCTGTTTCCATGGGCTAAGAATAAAAGATTTTTGTACCGACTTAGAAATTCCAACAATTTTGCCTGGCTTTGTTCCTGAAAAGGAAATAAGGAAAGTTACACAAAGAGAAAAATTTCAGTATTTGTGTATTCATTTATTTAGGTTTTAAGAAAAATCTAAGCCATAACAAAAAAGAAATACAAATAGCAAAGGAAATTTTAGCACCCTGAGTCAATATTCATGTGGTTAATTTATCTGAAATACTCTGGTTTTTGCTTTTTGACCTGTAGAATTCCAGTAATTTTTTATGTCTCTTACTTCAGCTGCTCAACTCTGTGGATGTATCAAGTGTCACTTTCTAAAATCTTAAACTATAATTCAGATTCTGGCCACCTATTTCTCTTTCCCTGGAAATCTTCCTTCTTCATTCTGCCCATAGTTATTCCTCTACCTCATGGAATTCTCCAACACTTAGTCATCCCACTGTCTTCTTGTCCACCTCTTCTTCATGCATGGACTTCCATTTCTATTCATCTAAGCTAGACCATGTGACAGGGGGCTCATCTCTGTTTGAATTGGTAAAAATGATAACTCTGATTTAGTTTAATATTATATTCACTTCAGTTCAACTAGACCGGAAACAACAGACCCTTCACCAGATAAGAATGTAAGGTGACTGAATTGCCACAGTTTCCTGGAGCATTTGTGAATCCTCCTAAATTGCATCTGAAGTTAGGAAGCTTGCTAAAATTGAGGAACCCTGCAGGTCAGGGAACAAATAATCCATAGTTTTTCCTCCTTTATATTATTATGCTAGCGATAGAGTCACTTGGCATCCAAGTGTCTGTTTAATACAATCTAAGGAAACTTTTTTACTGTGGTGCTTTCCCTTACCTTATTTTTCTGCTTGTTTTTAGTCTGTTGGGCCTGCAATTGGATAAACACAACCCACAAACCATTATAGACAAAATAATGTATCATATCTTTCAGTCTTTTGCAAATTCTAAATGCCTTCTATTACTTGTCTTTTGTGCAAGCTCATTTCTTCAAACAGTGGCACCTCCGGTAGCATGTTTTCTAAAATCAGCTGGTCCACAGTGCTATTTATCAATTTTTGAATAGATCCTAACCCCCTCCTCACTTTCTTGATGTGGCTATTCCAAAATGTTTATAACCCTTTAAAGCTCCTCACCATATCCTCATCCCTCTCTTTCTTAGAAAATGACTTTGTCTTCTGGTACTTCAGAAAAATCAACATTATCAAGTTAGATTCATTCAAATTCGTTGCCATCTATTTCAAAAAGAATCTGTACCAGAAGGAAACCCATGCTATTTCTTGTTTGTTCAAAATTATGCTGTGGGTTGTGCACTCTGGCTCACACCTATAATCCCAGCACTTTGGGAGGCCAAGATGGGATGACAACTTTAGGTAAGGAGTTTGAGATCAGTCTGCCCACATGGTGAAACCCCATCTCTACTAAAAATATAAAAATTAGCTGGGCATGGTAGAACACACCTACAATTCCACCTACTGGGGAGGATAAGGCACAAGAATCACTCGAGCTCAAAAGGTTGAGGTTGCAGTAAGCTACAATCATACCACTACATTCCAGCATGGATGACAGAGCCAGTTCCTGTTTCAAAAAAAAAAAATTATGCTGTGAAGTCCAACGTTTTTCTTGCTTTAGATTCTTTCTCCATTCGCTATTTCCTTGCCTGTATTTTTAGGCTCTCTCTCGAATGGTCTCTTCCCTATAGTCAATAACATGTTCAAACCCCTCTCAGATTAGGATTCTATCTTTCTCTTTCATAGTCAAACTTAAAAGAATAGTTTCTATGAGCTATCTCCACTTCTGTTATATGTCCATTTACCCATAAAATGCATTCGATTAGGCATTTAAATCATGATTCTATGATAGTTCTTCTGGCAAGAATCAGTCCTCATTTTATTTAACCACTCTGCAGCATTAAGCACCAGTAAACCCTGTCTTTTCCTAGAAATTCTCTATTCACTTTTATTCTCTGCTTCTCCTCTTTTTTGATTCTGCTTCAGTCTCTCATACCATTCCTTTTGGTCTTCTGGTTATATTTCTTCTCTCTACTCAATAAATTGTGGTAGGCCCCATGGTTTTCTCCTTGGTCTTCTTTTCTCCAACACACAAACATTTGTGCCATCATTCACTCTTTGTGAGGGGACCTCACACTTTGGATTTAATGTTCTGTGGTCAATGTCTTTATATTCTTAATAAATTTGTCAGCCAGAAGTGTGGCTCATGCCTGTAATTTCAGTATTTGGGGAGGCCAGCGTGGGAGGATTGCTTGGACACAGGAGTTTGAGACTATCCTGGGCAATATAGTGAGACCCTGCCTCTATAAAAAAAAATAATAATTAGTTGCACATGGTGGTACACTCCCATAGTCACAGCTACTCAGAAGGCTGAGGCAGGAGGATCATGTGAGACTAGGAGGTTGAGGCTGCAGGCTGCAGTGAACTGTGATCATGCCACTACACTCCAGCCTGATGAGACAGTGAGACCCTGTCTCAAAAATACAATAAAATAATAAATTTGTTATTAAATGTGTTGTTTTGTAAATGAAGTTTGACAGGACAATGAAGCAGACACTTGCAGCCCTGGCCCACATTTAATCCCACTTCCTGCCACCACCCCACCTCCCTTGGAGAGGTTCTCAGCTGTCTCCTCCCATGTCCTACCTAGGAATCACTGCTGCCCTTCATCTGCAGTGTGGGCTTGGCCTCGGCATATGGAGAGTTGAGGCTGGACACATTGTGCCTTACATGCCCTAGGCACCTGTGAGGATCTACATTTGCCCTGTGAGTATCTTTGTGCCTAAGTGAGTGTGACATTAAATAGTAAATAAAAATACCATGAAATGTAGACAATGTCTGTTGTTATATAGTTTTCAAGGTCTAAAGGGCTTAGACATATATTATTGTCTGCTTCTTTCCCTTTTAGTTCCTTATATACCTATATAATTTTCTTAAAAACATGTGGATCTTCTACACATCATACTGATATATATTAAACAAAAGTTATGCCCCAATATCTTTTTTGTTAATTTTTTACTTTGATCTTTTGCTGAAACTGCTGAGGACCAATACTCTTAAGCTTTTAGGAAGACTTATTGCCTAATGGAACAGTTTATTGAGATACTGCCTTTTTTATTTTTAAGGTCTTCCCATGAATTATAGAGCCCTACCCTTAGCTTTATCTCTAGACCAAATATTCCCTGCCATGCCCTTGATTTGATCTTGAAGCCACTTCCTATGTTTAATATTATTTGTCATCTGAAGAATCTTCATAATTATTAAGTCCTGGTTCCTTGTTAACAAGCCACCCTTTCGCTTATCTTACTCCTTTCCAAGTTTACTGTAAGAAGCAAGAAGAAATCCAGTACACCTTTACCTCTCTGTTTGGAAATAACCTTTAGCTAAAGCACTTAAGTACATTTTCTACTTTCGACATTAGCACTGGAAAAAAAAAGTCGCTAAACTTTCCACCACTGCTTAGAAGGATTCCCTTTCTAACATTATCTTTTCTATCTTTCCAATAATATTCTCACTTTTTAAAGCCCTCATTGGCAGCCTCCTCAGAAGCCATCAGATTCTACTCACAATACTTTCAATAGTCTTTAGGTTTTCTCAAACATTTTCCTCCATATCCTTCTAGCCTCTACCTATTGCCTGATTCTAATGTCATTCCAACATTGTAGGTTCTGTTATGGCAGCACCCTTTCCTAGTGCCAATATCTGTGTTAATTAGCTATTGCTGCATAACACTTGCCCCCCAAACTTTAGCAAATTTAAAAATGCATTCATTTTCTCATAATTTTTATGGGTCAGAAATCTGGTCATGCCTTAGTTTGGTGGCTCTCAGTTTTTATAAGATTGTAATAAAGATATCAATTTGAGCTGCAGTCAACTGAAAGTTCAACCAGAGCTGGAGGATCTGCTTCCAATATGGTTTACTCATGAGACATTACTCTTGGTGAAAAAAAAAAAAAGCCTTAGTTCCTTGACACATGAACCTCTCCACAGGGTTGCTTAAGTGTTCTCATGACATGGCAGAGGCTCTTCTCAGAGAAAATGCCCAAGAGAATAGAAATGGAAGACAGCACATGTGTTCTATGTTCTAATTTCAGAGTCACACATTGTCACATCTGCTGACGTTCTCAATTCATTAGAAGTGAGTCACTAAGTACAGTCTACACTCAAGAGAAGATAAATGTTCTGCATGTTGAAGGGAAGAATATCAAATAATTTGTGGGCATATTTCTAAATTGCCACATATATATACTTACCTCAGTATCTATTCTTATGTCTATTTGTCTGTCTATCTATCCATCTATCAGTATTAAAAACATGAGTTTATACTAAAATCTCAAATTCCAATTTAAGATCACAGAATTAATTTTAGCTTTTCTTTTTTTTTGTAGTTTCAATATCCAATACTTAGAAAACTGCCTCTTATTATTCACAATATATTTTTTCCCTCAATTCTAGAATACCTATAAAAGTATTTTAAGATTGCTAACTCATGTCCCTGTGAAAAACCAATGTACTAACTGGAGTGCAATATTTGTGTTCAGTTATTTTTGTCTTTAGCCTTACAGTATATAGTCAAAGTAAAGTTTTCCAAATGTATTTAGGTTAATGTTTTTCCATGACAAATTATTGTGCATTGATGTTATTCATTTTTAGTATAGTTAGGTTCATGTGTGTATTAGTCCATTTTTATGTTGCTGATAAAGGCATATCTGAGACTAGGTAATTTATATATATATATATATATATATATATATATATATATATTAAAAAGAAGTTTAATGGACTCACAGTTTCAAGTGGCTGGGGAGGCCTCACAATCATAGTGGAAGGCAAAAGTCACATCTTACATAGCAGCAAGCAAAGAAAGAATGAGAAACAAGTGAAAGGGCTTTCTTCTTATAAAACCGTCAGATCTCATGAGACGTTCACAACTACAAGAAAAGTATACGTGAAACGATCTCCATGATTCAATTATCTTCCACTGGTTCCCTCCACAACACATAGGAATTATGGGACCTACAATTTAAGATAGATTTGGGTGGGGACTCAGCCAAAACATATCATTCCACCCTTGGTTCCTCCCAAATCTAATGTCCTCACATTTAAAAACCAGTCATGATTTCCAAATAGTCCCCAAAGTTTTAACTCCTTTTAGCATTAACTTAAAAGTCCACTGTCCAAAGTCTCATCTGAGACAAGGCAAGTCCCTTCCACTTATGAGCCTGTAAAATCAAAAGCAAGTTAGTTACTTCCTAGATACAATGAAGGTACAGGCATTGGATAACTACACCTATTCCAAATGAGAGACATGAGCCAAAACCAGGAGGCTAAAGTCCCCATGCAAGTCTTGAATCCAGCAGGGCAGTCAAATCTTAAAGCTCCAAAATAATCTGCTTTGACTCTATGTTTCAGATCAAGGTCACATTGATGTAAGAGGTGGGTTCCCATGGTTCTGGGCAGCTTCATTCTGTGGTTTTGCAGGTTACAGCCTTCCTCCTGAGTGCTTTCACTGGCTGGCATTTAATGTCTGTGGCTTTTCCAGGCATATGGTGCAAGCTGTCAGTGGATCTACCATTCTGGGGTCTGGAGGATTGTGGCCCTCTTCCCACAACTCCACTAGGTGCTGCCCCAGTAGGAACTCTGTGTATGGCCTCTGACTCCACATTTTTTTTCTGCACTACCCTAGTAGAGGTTCTCCATGAGGACCCCACTCCTGCAGCAAACTTCTGCCCGGACATCCAGGCATTTTCAAACAACCTCTGAGATCTAGGAAGAGGTTCTTAAACCTCATTTCTTGACTTCTGTGCACCTGCAGATTCAGTACAACATGGAAGCTGCCAAGACTTGGTGTTTGCGTCCTCTGAAGCCACAGCCCAAGCTCTACCTTGGCCCCTTTTAACCATAGCTAGGGCACCTGGAACACAGGGCACCGAGTCCCTAGGCTGCACACAGCAGGAGGGCCCTGGGCCCTGGCCCACGAAATAGTTTTTTTTCTTCTAGGTCTTTGGGCCGGTGATGGGAAGGGCCGACACAAAGTTTTTGACAAGCCCTGAAGACATTTTTCCCATTATATTGGCCATTAACATTTGACTCCTCATTACTGTCACAAATTTCTGCAGCTGGCTTGAATTTCTCCTTAGAAAATGGGTTTTTGTTTTCTATCACATCACCAGGCTGCGTGTTTTTCAAACTTTAATTCTCCATTTCCCTTTTAAAATGGAATGCTTTTAACAGTATCCAAGTCACCTCTTGAATGCTTTGCCACTTAGAAATTTCTTCAGCCAGATACCCTAAATCATCTCCCTCAAGTTCAAAGTTCCACAAATCTCTAGAGCTGGGGCAAAATGCTGCTAGTCTCTTTGCTAAAGAGTAATAGCAAGTAATAGCAAGAGTAACCTTTATTCCAGTTCCTGAAAAGTTTCTCATCTCTGTCTGAGATCACCTAAGTCTAGATTTCATTGTTTATATCATGATCAGCATTTCTGTCAAAGCCACTCAACAAGTCTCTAGGAAGTTCCAAACTTTCCCACATTTTCCTGTCTTTTTCTGAGCCCTCAAAACTGTTCCAACCTCTGCCTGTTACCCAGTTACAAAGTTGCTTCTACATTTTTGGGCATCTTTACAGCAGCAGCACTCTCTACCAGCGCCAATTTACTGTACTAATTTGTTTACATGCTGCTGATAAAGACATACCCAAGGCAGGGTAATTTATATTAAAAAAAAGAGGTTTAATGGACTCACAGTTCCATGTGGCTGGAGAAGCCTCACAATCATAGCAGAAGGTGAAAGGCCTATCTTATGATTGTGTATGTTGTAGGTTGTTTACGTTAATTTGAAATTATACACATTGCATCAAAACATACTCTTGTACATATATATGTTTATATTGTTAGAGATGTATTCTTAAAAATAAGGGTGCTATGTCCAAAGCTAACTGCATATGTAGTTTTGTCTGATGTTGCCAGATTTCCCTCCAGAAGATTTTTGCCAGTTAGTATTCTCACTAGCAATGTATGAGAGTTCTTGTTTCCCCAGGGTCTAAGCAACAGAATATGTTGTCATGTCATACATTTTAATTTTCACCAGTTATTAATGAGAAGTCACATTTCAGTGTTGTTTCATTTGTATTTTTCTAATTTTGAATGACTTTGAACATATTTAATAGCTTAAGGGACATTTTTATAAATTTTAATAATTATCTGTTCATGCCCTGCCCCCACTTTTTTAAAACAAGCTTTGGTATGTTTTTTTGTCCTCAACTTGTAAGAGTTCTTTACATACTAGGAATATTAGCAATTTTTATGTAATATAGGTTGCAAGTATCTTTTCTCAGCTTGTCAATTGTCTTACTTTTTAAATAGTTTTGTGGCTATGCAATTTTGATATATTTTTGTAGTCAAATTTGTCATTCTCTTTTATTGTCTCTGAATTTTCTGTCATAGTTAGAAAGGTTTTCCCTAAATTGATATTTAAAAATAATTCACCTACGTTTTCTTCTGGATTTGATTTTTTAAGTTTAGGTCCTTAATCCACTTGGAGTTTATTCTTGTGTGTGGTCTGAAGTACGGAGGATCTAATTTTATCTTATTCCAAATGGATACTTAGTTGTCCCAACATCATTTATTAAAAATTCTCTCTTGTAGTGATTTGAGAGAAAATTTTTGAAAAACATACAATTAAGGGTGTTTGGGGGAACATAAGATTGAATCATTGAGAAGAAGAACATAAACATTCTAATAATGGTTATTATTTGTTGTGTATTTACTATGTGCCAGGTACTGTTTAGTAATCTTATATCTATGATCTCACTCAATATTTATACCATCCATAATTGTTCATCCATTTTATACATGAAGACAATGCATCACAGAATGATAAAACAACTTTTTCAGGGTCATGACATAAATACAAGCATAACTCAGAGAAACCACACATTTTGTTCCAAACCACTGCAATAAAGTGAATATCACAATAAAGCGAGTCACACAAATTTTTTGGTTTCCCAGTGCATGGAAATGTTATGTTTATACAATACTGTAGTCTATTAGGTGTGTAGTATCATTATATCTAAAAAGAAGTATACAACTTCATTTAGAAATACTTCATTGCAAAAAAAATTGCTAACAAAGTGAGCACTTGCTATTGGAAAAATGGCTCCCATAGACTTGCTTGAGGCAAAGTTGCCAAAAACCTTCAGAAATATGTAAAAATTTCAATATCTGCAAAGCTCAATAAAATGGAGTAGGCCTGTATGTGGTGAAGGCACAATTTGTATTATGTTAATTTGTATTCACATTTTGTGCTTGGCGACACTGTAGTTACATTTTTTGGGAGCATGGTGGAAGTATGGCAAAAATTAATGCTTGTCAAATTTTCATATGCAAATAAAGTCCCTGGGATCTTATAAAAATGCCGATTCCAATTCAATACATCTGTTATGGGACCTGAAATTCTACATGTGTAATAAACTCCCAGATAAATCTTTTTAAAATTATACTTTAAGTTCTGGGATACATGTGCAGAACATGCAAGTTTTTTTACATAGGCACACACATGCCATGGTGATTTGCTGTGCCCATCAGCCTGTCATCTACATTAGGTATTTCTCCTACTGCTACTCCTCCCCTAGCTCCCTATCCCCTGACAGGCCCCAGTGTGTGATGTTCCCCTCCCTGTGTCCATGTGTTCTTATTGGTCAACACCTGCTTATGAGTGAGAACATGTGGCGTTTGGTTTACTGTTCCTGTGTTAGTTTGCTGAGAATGATGGTTTCCAGCTTCATCCATGTCCCTGCAAAGGACATGAACTCACCCTTTTTAATGGCTGCATAGTATTCCATGGTGTATATGTGCCAAATTTTCTTCATCCAGTCTATCATTGATGTGCATTTGGGTTGGTTCCAAGTCTTTGCTGTTGTGAGCAGTGTTGTAATATACATACATATGCATGTATCTTTATAGTGGAATGATTTATAATCCTTTGGGTATATATATATCCAGTCATGATAAACTCCCAGATTATTCTTACACTGTTCATTTATAGCATTAATGACAAGCTGCATTGTCCAAACAGATTAGGGAAGCTAATAAAACCAAAAAAAGGAGGGTTAATCAACCACAAATAAAATTAGATTAAGAATATAAATATCATGTGTAAATTGATTCCAAAATCTATACAAGTAGAATTTTAAAATGAGATGTCTCAAACTTTTAGAAAGATGTTGGTTTTGCTACTAAAGCAGGATTGGGGGAGTGAAAATGAATGAGATTTCATTGCTATCTATAAACAGATACTTTGTTGGCCTTAGTGATCATTTTTTACTTTCAAATATATGTTTTTTTGGCTGGATGTGGTGGCTCACGCCTGAAATCCCAGCACTTTGGGAGGCAGAGGCAGATGGGTCGCTTGAACCCAGGAGTTCTAGGCCAGTCTGGGCAACATGGTCAAACACCGTCTCTACAATAAAGACAAAAATTAGCCAGGTGTGGTGGTGCGTGCCTGTGGTTCCAGCTACTTGGAAGGCTGAGGTGAGAGAATCACTTTAGCCCAGGAGGCAGAGGTTGCAGTGAGCTGAGACACTGCCCCACTGCACTCTAGACTGGGTGACAGGGAGAACCTGTCTCAAAAGAAAAAAAGTTGTACATATTTTTCAAATAATTTAGCATTGTTATTTCCTAGAAGCCGGAATTTACAATGAATATAACCATATGCTGGACGTTAGGCTTTTGGGGAACAAATGGTATAATCAGAAAAGGAGATGTCAGGGTCGAAGATCTCAAAGACTACATGTAGATGATTTCAGAGTGCTGCAATGTATGTAAGGATTTGATATAACATGGAGAGGAAGTTGCTGAAATTGCAAAACTCAAGAAATTTTGAGACTTAGGAACTGTCAGGTCTCCAGCATAAATGTTAAGTAGCTAATAATTAACACAGTAAAAACAAAGAATGGTCAGAAGCGAAAAGCTCAGAGAAAGGCAGAGTAATGTACTTTCGAATAGGTAGATGCAGTTGAAGAGGACCAAGACAATGACAAAAAGGGAAAACCACATATTTTGTTTGTAATTTCTATTACTCTTATGCATTTTTAAAAGTAAAAATATTAAAGAATATCAAATTTAAAATACAAAATCTTAACATACAGCAACAATTTATAATATTAACCAATTCTTTGTAAGACATCATTTTACAGTCTTTCTTTAAAATTTTACTTCTCAGTGCATCTCAATGGTGGTAAATTTCATTAAGCTAAATATTTAACAAGTCAAGAAAGAAGTACCTGATTTTACCTGTCAAGTATTAATTGTCTTGCGTAAGATACTAATAGAGAAATACTACTACTTTTGCCAAAATATTTTCCATACAAATATTTATAAGTATTCTTTACTATTCATGCTAATAATAAAACCACCAAATCATTAATTTACTGTAATTGTAGCTATTTGACAAGTATCTGTACTTAGTCCCTGATTGGTTTTGTAAGTATGCACTTACGTTTTTTTGTTTTCTCCAAAATCACACAGTCATTGAAACTGGTATCTATGACCCCACAGAATATCTGCACAACCAGAAGAGACAGAAGTCTTTGTTCAGTTATATACAGCCTGCCCTCAATCATCCATGATGATTGAGGGACAATAGCATAGAAAAGTAAAATCTTTTCGCAGACAGAAAAACCCATATCTACCTTAATTAATCCTGTTAGTTGAGATGCTAATAGGTAGCCAACAGACTCATTTGAATTTCCTTTCCTTTATTACTTCATTTGCAGACACTTACTACTGAATAAATGGTAATGATCAGAGAAGCAGCCAAAAGGCAGGAAGCAAAAGAGAAGAGAGAGAAGCAATGGGAGTGGAGAGCCCCCAAACTAGATCATCATTGCCAGAATAATCAGAGGTTGTAATGGTCTCATCATTGTAAGAATGTAAATGATCATTACATTCTCATACTAGAAAAAAAAAATGGAGGTCTGTTTTTTCAAATATGCAACTGTGCTTAGAAAATGTCCCATCCAATTACTTTGTTTCCATCTTTGGGCTGTAATTGAGCACATGTTCTGTTTCTAAATATTTTTATTTTTTTGAAAGATTTGATATTAATACATTGTCTTCTTTCTGGGCATTTTTCCCCATTTCTTTTCTTTTCTTAAGTTGATTATGATGGGCACGTCCAATTTGTTTCAGTCCTGCCAAACCTGTTTACTGCCCAGAAAAGGTGAACTATTTAAATGTGCCTGCTCTGATTATTAAGCTTTAGGAAAGAAATGTCACTAGAGCTTCTTTTTGTTCCCTAGCCAAATTTCCTAGTACAATATGCTTGTGTTTATGTTGAAAGTCCTGCCAATCCTCCTTAGTGCCTACAATAAGATAACAATACATAATAATGGCCCCCTACTAAATACAAATATAATTTTGTGATAGAAATTTAATGGCCATAATTTTGTTAATAACAAATTTCTAGCTAGTAAGATCAATTTTGTTCTGCAAGATAGCTATTTATTGTGAAGTATTGAGAGATACTCAATCTCAATGTCTTCTTTGTTGACCAGAAGTTTAATGGCCAAAAAACCCACTACATTATATTATACCCAGTTCATATATATCACTTTTCTGCTGTCTCTCAAGTTTCATTCTAGTAAATAAGTATATTCAAGAGTCCGATCCCATTTTTTTTGATGTTCTACTACTGATAGCATCTAAGTCTCACTCAGTCCTCTTCCTGGCAAAGCCCTCCAGCTTCCTCCTTTGTTGCGGGCAGGAAGTTCAAACCATGCATAGGAACCCTCACCTCAGTCTCATCCCCAACTACATAAAAACCCCATGCCAGTCTCCTTTCCCTGTTTTCTCAAGACATTTTTGGACCAGCTTGGGAGGCATGCCCTACTCTGCCCAGAAAGCCTCATTGTGTGACTAATAAATCTTTTCTTACTCTCATGCTATGAGTGTGATATCATCAATTTTGATATCTGAACCAAATTTGGGGTTGGAGATCCAACCTGTTTCTTTCGAGTGTTCACAAAAACAAGAAAATAAATCCTGATGATCACAGATCCTTTATGCATTCATCCATCATTCATGAATTAATTTACATTGCAAATGTTTAAGGTCACTAAACAAAACACTATTCCAGGAAATGGGGTATAAAGATGCAAAATATTTAGTTTCAGCAACTAGAAAACCAAACATATATGCAAATCAGACCTAAACCTGGGGTTATTTGTTAACAATTGGATTTACAATAACATTCTGATCATCATGCCATTGCAGATCCCACATTTTAGTGTGGCTTAGCCTCCCTTATGGTTTACTACTTCTATTCTGTATTACACTGCAAAATTGTGAAGGAAATGGAAAAGTGAAAATATATTCAATTTTTTAACAGCCTTAAAATAGAAGGTTAAAGCAAAAAGACAGCCGAGTATCACTCATCTCCATCTTTACTACCATCACCATTGCCACACAACTATCATCCAGCAGCTTCCTGTTTCTTTTTCTTCCACTAATTTTTCCTTCTCTGCATCCCACATGTATCACTATCTTTTAAAGTGTAAATCAGATGACTAGACTCTCCAATGAAAGTATTTTGTAGGTTTCTCACTGCTCTTTGAACATAATAATCTGTTTCTGCCACCCATTCAATCACATCTCTTTCCTTTATCTCCTCTCTTGAATATTCTGATTATCCTGGCCGTTTTAACAATCTCTGAATTCTCCGGTATCTGGGTCTTCAAATATGCTGGTTTAAAATGCTCTTTTCTCAATTCTAGCTGCCTAACTTCTTTTCACATCTCAGGTTAAAAGTTCCTTTCTCAGATAAGCCATTTCTAAGCTCCTTGAATCTAACTCATTCTTCTGCGTTTCAGATAGCACACTGCTCTTTTTTCTTCTCAATTATTATCACCATTTATAATTGCAGTTGTTCCTCAGTGCCTGTTGGGGATTGGTTTTAGGGCCTCCTGTGGATACCAAAAATCAATGGATGCAGAAGTTCCTTATAGAAAATGGCACAGTATTTGCCTAAACCTATCAAATACCTTGTATGTACATCCTTTATATGCTTTAAATTGTCTCAGATTACTTATAATACCTAATAAAATGTAAAACCTATTAAATAGTTGCTATACTATACTGATGAGGGAATAATTACAGGGAAAAAAGTTTGCGCTTATATACTACAGATGCAATTCTTTCAGAAATTGTCAATCTGCAGTTGGATGAATCCATGGATGTAGAACTCATGATATGAGGGCCTACCTATTTACCTTGGTATTTGTTTACAAAGCAAGACAAAAAAAAAAAGTCCATGAAGGCAGGGAACTATTTGAATAATAATCAATGTCTTTTGGTTATTATTGGGAAAAAAATTATCCATGAGTGTCTCAGGTTTCTACACGTTGACAGCAAAAAACATCGACTGCCTTTTCTCCTATCTTTCAAGCATGTTTTCTAAGATATGTAACATAGTATCACAAGCAGTCATTCTTGCTGTTTAGTATAGCATACATAATGCAAAGGTTAGGCATATTCACTGCCCATTATAAAAGATTAGAATTTCCTAAGCTCAGGGATCCTTGCCTGTAACAAATTCCACTGTGTGTACATTTGCTATCTGGCACTCTTTACAGCACCCAGGGGCAATCTAGCCCTAGAGAACAGATAGAAATGCTTATACCTCAGCTAATGTTATTATTGTGAATAATGAATTGCCCTTTGTTTCTGACCCAAGAGTTTCATTTCTTATGCCAGTATGTATGCACCTGTGGCAGGCTAACTTGAAAGCTTGTAAGTAGAGTAAAATTTCAGACTCTTTGTAGTTCTTAAAAGTCACCACCATAAGCCTAGAACACAATTTGGAGCCCATGTCAGGTATCTAACAAAAATGTGTTTTATGTTTGGTTTCTCACCCTAATGCACCTGCAGATATTTAAATACACATATAATTTTCCCTCTATCAGAAGGATTACACACCTTCTGGGACCCGTTCATAGTCAAACAGGTCTCCATGGACTTTGAATGATCTAGCTGAATTATATTCTAACATATACATATCATATGTATATACATATATGTGTATATGTACTTGTGTTTGTGTGTGTGTGTGTGTGTGTGTGTGTGTATACCCAATGGAATGTATATATCCTAATGTGTATATATACCTAATGGAATGAAGGCCTAGAAAACATTCTTATGTCTTAGTCTGTTCCAGCAGCTAAAACAAAATACCTTAGACTGTGTAATTTATAAACAATAGAAATTTATTGTTTAGCATTCTGAAGGCTAGGAAGTCCAAGATCAAGGTACCAGCAGATTCAGTGTCTAGCGAGGGCTGCTGTTCTTCAAAGATGGCACCTTCTTGCTGTGTCCTCACCTGGTGGAAGGAGAAAACAACTTTCTCAAGCACTTTAATAAGGGCATTAATCTCATTTATAAAGGTAAAGCCTCATGATCTAATCACCTCTCAAAGGTTCCACATCTTAAGACAATTATCTTGGGGATTAAGTTTCAAATATGAATTGTGAAAAGACATATTCAGATCATAGCACCATATCTCATTAATTCCATTATTCTCTTCTTGTCCTAGTTGCCACCTCTACCTCCATATCAGCGCCTTGAAATAATTTTTAGAACCAGAGACAAAAGCACTTCTTCTAATACTGGCAGTAAAATTCTCAAATATGCTACCCTTCAGAATATAAGTAAGTTAGTGAAGCTAAGTTCAAGAATATTTAGATAAACCCATGGCCAGAACAACAGAGGTCATCAAGGATGAGTTTTAAGTGTATTATTGACAAATTTCTGTCCTTGGGAAAGTCACCTTTTGAGTCTAGGTCTTATAATCTATAAAGTGGAATAATTTTAGTTAGATCATAAGATTGTTTTGAAGATAAAATAAGATTTTGTGGAAAGAACTGGGATGGGGAAGGACCAAAGATAATAATAATGCAACTTTTTTTTTTTTTTTTTTTACTGGAAATTACTGCCTCTGTCTGTGGTACCCCATTTAGTCTTTTCCTTTGTTTTTAAGCTACAAATTTGCATAATTGGCATATCCTGACGTAAGTAATTATCATTCCCACAGGTCCCCCTATATTGCTACAAAGTTTCATTTGCTGGAAATGTAGTCCTGTTGCTTGGTTCCAAGGACAGTCAGGTTTGATATATTGTGGCCCTTGGAACTTAGATCCAATGGGCTCAATCTTCATATGCAGAGAAGTTGAAAGCAGAAGTTGTTTGAATTTCTTTGCCCTAGGAGTTACAAAGCCCAAATATGTACCATAAAAAAGAAGAAAATTGTGAGGGCACTATAAACAGATCCCAATTTCAATAATTATTGGCTCATTAATTTATGGCAAGTTCCTTATTTTCTCTGAACTTGGCTTTTTTCTTTGAAAAATAGGATATAATAATAGTAGTTACCTACAAGAGTGTTGTGAGTATTAAACAAGTTTTTGTGTGAAGTGCTCATAATTCTTGAAGCTATTGCTGTACCTACACACACATACATACAGACATGAAAAGTACATATTCTATTAATTTTTTCAGAAGGAGTAACTGACCCAGAGAGACCAAGCAGTTTCTGCAAGATAAGATAACTAGTAAGATGTGGAATGAAGCCAAAAACTTGAGTCTGTTCAGTTACAGAGAAACCAAGTAATTTCTACAAGATAACAAAGCTAGTAAAATGTGGATTTAAGACAAAAACTTAAATCTGTCCAGTTACAATATCCATTTTAATTCCATTTTGTTGTGCTCTCAGAATGACAAGTGACTGGGACCATTTTAGAGGTTTTCTCTTCGTCCTGACTCTTAAGAGTATTATTTTGGATCTGAGACTCTGTATACTTATGAAACTTTCCCAAGTCTAAAAGAAAAAAAAAAACAAGACTAAAAAAAAAAAATCTCCTGGGGGAGCCAATAATGCTTCTCTCTCTCAAAAACCTGGCATTAAAGCACTTAGAACTGATATAATGTCTGCTCACTGAACTAAAAACTGGTTTAAAATTGAGAAGACGAACTACTTAGTAAACATCTCAGAATAAAAGGCAAAGTATTTGTCTTTCATTACATTCATAAACCTTTAACAGATCTTTGTGAGAAAGGCTAAATAAGCAGTAAAAGATCCCATACATACCACCATGTAAGCCTTTAGTGTCAAATGCATTTTACTTTTTATCAGAATTTGTAAACATGCTTCAAAATCTCTAGATCTAAATGCAGCTGGATGAGTAGTGATCATGATGTGGTAATGGTAAATTTTCTTTAAAGGTATAGACGGATGAATGAACTAGCCAGATAAGTATCAGTTTCAAATAGCAGATACATCCATGCTTGATGGCAAAACTATTTTGTGCCTCTGTTTTCCTCTGTAAATTCCAGTCCTTGGATTGTGTGATGTGATTGTCCCTTACGATACTATATAGAAATTCAAGATTACTTTCATTCCCCAAATGATTTTATGCTAATTAATGTTCCCCTAAAATTGATGAGATATGTCTCCCTTGATCCCCCAGGATGAAAAATTTATGGTAAAGGACAAATGCTTATTCCAACAAGAATAGCCATAGATGGCTTTCCAAAGTAGGTTTAAGAGCTTAATATAGCCCTGAAACTGAAGAAATTTTGTGATTCTTCATTGCACCCATGTGATGTTGAGCCAAAAAGGCAGCGCAACCCAAAGCATGTAACCCGAAAATGCACAAAGCAAAGTAGAAAGAGTCTAATGAAAGTATACAAATTGCAGATAATTCTGCAAATCTCTTATGAAATTTCTTAAATAAGAATTAAATTGTTTAAATTTTGGTGATCTGGTACCATGTAATTTTTACTAATATTTCTAGCAAAATGTACTTATGTCCAGTTCTTGCAGATTGCTACCAAGTGAAAATATTGACAGGCTTATTATAAAGTTAATAAACCCAAGAAAATGTGTTGATGTTAAAAAGGATTGCTTTAGGGATAATTAATTATAAATGGCTCATTTTTATATTGGCAACTCAATACATCAATTTGGCGGCTGTCTCAAGAATCTTGGCTAAATAATTAATGCAATGCTGTTTGATAATGAAAATGTACAAGATGCCTTCACGAAACTCACTAAATTAGGTCCAATATGTCTATTCTTTTAAATAGTCTCTGTATACAACTACCTCTGGTTGGTATTCCCTCTGTCATTAAACGAAGTTCCAGTAGTGTAACTCTCCATTTCCAACTATTTGATTCTAAAGAACAATGTTACTGGAGAACCATTGATTACACAAACCTGTTAAATAACTGATTATTAGCCAGACATTATAACTGGCTTTCTAACACTACCCACAAATGTCAACTCTTGGGAATGTAGCATTTTTCACTTGACCTCCATACCATCTGTGCAAATTGGCCTGCTTTGTGCTTTTCACACCTGCTCTGTTTCAGAAGTTGATGGGTAGGCAAGGAAGATTTTTCAACAAGAATATTTTCCAGATTGCTTTGAGATGCTTGTCAAAATAGTACTAAAATCTAATTGCAGAAGAAAAGCATTGTGCTATTTTAACTTACAGGTCATGTGGTAAAGTGCAGTGTTTTAAAAACTTTAGATTTGAGGACCTGACCTCAGGAATCTGAAGGTTGTATATGAGAAATTTTTAAATTTTGATAGCAATCTGAAAAAACATTTGGGATGGTAAAATAAGCACATGATGTAATTCCCCTTTCTACGTAAAAGCTCACAGCTGTTCAAACACAAGGAAGAGGATTTGCTAGAACTTGAACCTGCAAAATTCCTGAAATATTGAAAATAGACATTATTAAAGAAAAAAATACTAGAATTTGCAGGAAAAATATACTGCCACAGAAGTTGTGGAAGAAAGGAGCAGGAGAAAGCCCTGGGGAACTCAAAGGGAATTCATTTGTATTCTATCATGGAAACATGCAAGACTTTCAAATGATATGGGTGTCTCCTTGACACATGTCTCACCCCCAACTCCAAGTGAACCAGGCAATAATGAGTTAGCTGTCTACACACAGGAGTAATAAATGAGGGACCTGAGGGATAAATGAGAGGACAGGGATCCAAATGGGTGATGGTATCTGAAAAGAACAAAAAGCATCGACAGTCAGAAGATAAGCCATGGAAGTAAACCACTAGCAGCATTTCATGGTGAGTATTCACCATCTTGAAATAGAGTAGAGCACAAGCTGGGCAACAGCTCCTGCCCCTATTCAAAGCAAGTTCTGTAAATACAGCAGCAGACAGCCTGCAATAACATCAACTAAAATGATGAGAACATCACTAACTATGTGAGGAGCATTCACATATTGATAAAATACATTTTAAGCAAGAATGTATACCTGAAGATGGAGAGTGAATTAAAAATAAGTACAGAATTTATAGCCAGTAGACCTTTTAGAAAGAACAGGAAGAACATGCCATTCATGCCAAACAGCTCTTACATATAAAAAGAATAAATTAGAGATTAAGACTTAAATCTGTGCATTTTTACGGTCAAATGACAAAATTGACATAGCTGAATAGCAAATTATTGAGCTGAAATGAAAGGAATATGTAAAAAATATAAGATGCATGGAAGATATGTATATAAATTATGGAATGTATCTTACAGATGTTGCAGACAGAGAAAATGGAGATAATAAAAGGAAATCATTACTTAAAGAAGATGGCAAATAATTTGCCTATGATGAAGAAAGATTAAGTGCTAAATGGATAAATTAAAAAGCAAAGTACACAAAAAAGTATATAAACAAATCTCAGTTCTCTGTAGATCATAGTAAAATTTCAAAATATCAATGTAAAGAAAATCTTTGAAGGTACCAAAGGGAGGGGGGATACTACCTGTAAAGGAACAAGAGTCAGATTATTATCAGATATCTCAGCAGCCACATGGGAGGCAAAAATACTGTTGAATAATATCTCCCATTGCTTAGACTCCAGAGCTCCAAGTTTAGTTATGCTATCATTCAAATATGTGGCTATTTTATTCTAACAATTATATTATTTCCACAATATAAAAAGTTATCTTTCAAGTTTATCCTAATTCCAATAGCAAACTGGATAAAGTCAATACAAGAAATGTAGAGAAAAATCTCACTTATGCACATAGATAAAGCCAGAAAGAAATATAAAATTATCAATTTTGCTTAATTTCAGTAATGCAGGAATGCTTCAATATTGGAAATAAATTCACCAGTATAATTTACTGCATTTACAAATTAAAGGAAAAATATGTTATAAGCTAAATACATAATAAAAATAAACTGATAAAAGTCAATTTGTTATGTATTTGAAAATTCCAGAAAGCTAGGATACAAGAGAAATTTCTTCTTTATTAAATGTAAAAAAAATCTAGTGGGAAACCAAAAAAGTATGGTGAAGCATTAGATTTTTGACAAAATCAGTAATGAAACACAAATAAATGCTGTCATAGCTACATTCCAGATTATGCTGGAGGATCAAACATGTGTTATCAGACAAGCTAATTAACTAATAAAGAATATTAGAAAGAAAACAGTAAGTGTTAATTTCAGATAACATAGCAATCCAAGAGAATCTACTAAGAGTGTAATCAAATTAATAACAATGTTTATGAAGATAACTAGATAGAAGATGAATACACACACACACAAAAACTAGTTTTCCTAAACCCTGGCGATAATTGATTAGAAAATATTATGGAAAATACTTATTTACAATGAAAGAAACTATTAAATAATCAGAAAGATTCAGTATGTTTTTGAGAGAGTTGCCCTATCAAAAATATCAACAGGCTGAATTTTAAGATAGTCTCTGACTATCTTAAAATGGTGCTTAGCATGCCCATATAGGGAGAGGGCTAAGAAAACTACTGATTTATGAAGGAGGATTTTTTCCTCTAATTCCCATTTCAGATATGACCAAGAAAAATGATGAAAAAGAGGAAACTTCCTTAAAGGAGCTTTCAGAGGCTATTACAAACTATGGATAAGGAGTTATTGTCAAAAGTCAGAATCACATTTTAATTAAGGAGCATTAACCACCATTTGGGTAAGAGTCCTTATACCACCTGACCAGCAGGATTTCAGAATTACAAGGGATGTGTGACAGTTCTGTGTTCCTCATTCATCCCCTTTTCCAAATGAGAATGTTATTCTGTCCCTATACCACTAGAATCTGATATAAATAGTACTGTCCATCATTCAGATATTTGGACATTCAGTTTGATTCTGAAACTGGATGAGAACTTAATGTTGTCTTCCTTTGGGGATGAATAAGTATATTTTTTGCCTAGGGGAGGAAGTGTAGTAGTCTCATATTTGGTGACCAGAGGATAAACTTTGGTATCTAAGGGAATGCTGATCACCAATTTTTTCAGATTTCTGCCTTAGAGGAACAAAGATGATTGCGTTTCCTGGACCTCTTGTGGTTAAGTGGTGCCATATGACTTGTTCTGACCCAGACAAAAAGACAATTTTAAGAATATCTTAACCTAGGTTTCACTTGTAATTGGCCTGGTAAATTAAATTGATGAGATCTGGCAGAATGTTAAAAAAATGTATCTTTAATTAAATATTATTAAATATTAATAGGCAGTCTATGCAATAGAGCTAATGATTGGGTGTTAGTGATTAGGAATCAGAAAACAGGGTTATTGTATTTCCTTATGCCTCTATTTCTCTTTTATAAAGTAGGAATAATGAAAGTGATGAGCTCATAGAGTTGTTTGGAAAAGTAAGAAAAATAATAAATGAAACATCTTTAGTATTGTGCTGGTACAGAATGAATTAATAATCAACATTTTTTATTTAGTTATTAGTTTTGTCTATCAGATTTTCAAGTTAAAGTCAATCATTCATCCAGATTGCTTGAGTGTCTTATTGGTTATTAATCATATGATTGAACATTAATTAAAGAGAATTTATTTAACAAATATTTATTGAATGCATTTCATCTAACATAGGAGCTTTGTATTGTGAAAGGCAAATCATGATCCTTCAGGAAGTCATTCCTTATAATTTTGTAAGATAGGTTTATATGCAAATGACTACAATCTAAAGCAAACTATAACATTTTCTATCAGCAATCAATGGTCATGAATCATGACTTTTTATCATTCTATTCTTAATTATTCAAATATAGTATAATACTCAAAAATAATTAATGAAAAATATTAGCAGATCATAGGAGAGCAAGATTAATTTTCATTGGCTTCATCAGAGAAGGCTTCAATTTGAACAAGACATTTTATATGTCCCATGGGTTCAAAGGTTATTATCAGTTAAGGAAAGAAAAAATGGACATTTCAAAAAAGAGAGAAGATGGAGCAAAGAAAATTAAAAAGCATAAGTCACGTTTGGAAAATGCCTTGCGGTGGGTGATTGGTATCATCATATATGGTGTGTGGTGGAAGTATAGTAAGAAATAAAGACTATACTGGAAGGCTGGACCCAAATTATTGAGGAATTTTCACACATTCGTTAGGAATTCAAACTTTGTTTTCTATTCAGTAGAGAACTATTGAGTCTTATGAGAAGAGGAGAGACATAATCATAGCTGTGTTTCAGGAATATTACTATAGCGTCTCGCTATAGTGTGAGCAAGAGAAGGCAAGACAGCATTTGAAACAGAATTGTCTGAATGTGCTCCACACGGAGAGGGCAACAGAGAGGCTTTGAGCGAGCACCTGAAGCAACTAATACATATTATATTTTCAAATGAGAGATTGGTCAAATGGACTTAATCACAAAAACTTTTATGGAAATCCAAGTTTCAGCATCTTGACTGATCAAACAAAAGACTGGAGAATATAAATAAAATGCTGCTGAGAGTTTGAACAGGTCAGATGCTGACATGCTGCTGCTGGGTTGGGTACTGGTGAGGCCATTGATGATTTTTAAAAGAATGGTCTGATTGGATTCACGGAGATAAATTAAGTCCTATTGGTCTTGAAGAATGAATGGGAATGAAGAAACAGAAGGGACAGCTAACACAGCATGATTGCGTAACTGATAGAAGGGCATAGGGTCAGGAGTTCCAAGGGAGAAATTAGTTTTAGGAAAGAAGAAAGGTCCAGTGATTAGAATAAAATAGGAAACAAAATGAGAAACTTTGAGAAGAGGGGATCTAAAATGAGAAGGAAAAACAAAGTGAAAGAAGAAATGATCTACTGAAAATGAGCAGGATCATAGAATTAGAGGCTAAAAGATAATAGAAAAGATGGCAGTTTTATTTTCTAAAAAAAAACAGAATATGAGGTATAATCAACCAAGAATAAAGTTGAACACATGATTTAAAACATTCTAAGCAAAACGGGCTGTAGAAGACAGAAAGTTGCATTCACCCAGCCTGTAAATTTTAAGGAAGACTTTGACGATTTTTATGATGTTTGTGTTCACAAAATAACTGAGCTGGATAGTGGAGAGCTTGCTCTGGTTTCATAACTTGCTTAATAACACAATAATTTCTTCTGATGAAAACAACAAGCAAAAACTATCTACCTAGTTGATTTTCTACAGCAGTATCTTCTCTTTAGTTATAGTGTTGTAGCCGTTTCTCCTATAACTGTCTCAATCCAACATACTTTCTCCAAAACACAGTTTCTATTTACTGATTGATACTGGAATTCTTGGAACAATATTACACACAGGCACCTTTAAATTATTTGAACAAGTAGAGAGCTTTATATGGATAATATACAATGATGGTCACTTCAAACATTAATTTGTATTTTACATTAGATATGTTATTATTTTAACCCCGAGTGGGACCATATCATTTTAAGTCCCACAAAAATCAAAGAACAAAATATCACAGTAAGAACCTTTTAAGAGAATTGAGTATTCAAATATTTTTATATTCTCCTTGCTGCTAAATTACACCAGGGCAGAAACACCAAACTCAGATGAAAGCCAAGCACAGCAATCTTGAAAAGTATATTTTCTGAAGCATGGACAGTAGTTATAGGCTTCAATTACAAAGCAGTTCTCTGCTAGAAATAAAAAGCACTTAAGAAAGAAGTAGAGAGTGCTAGATTTTCACATACCAAAAATAATTAAGCCGAGTAAGTGTTCATTGTCAAAAAGAAAGATGTCAAGAAAGTACATAAGTAGAATACCATAGGTGATTTCATATGTCAACAGATGTTATAAGAATTTTTGCTATGGACTAGCTATAATGCAGCTGATAGTATTTGAGAAGTATCTCTCTATAAGTAGGAGTATAAAGCATGTAACTGCAAGTTACGTATTTCTATGTCAGATTCACTTCAAGGGAGATCAGTAAGTTTTGCTACAAAGGCTATTGTGAACCTGAGCCAAGAAATATGTTAGCCTTGTCCAGGTTGGCAGAACATGGGCATTTCTTCTTGACAGCAATTAGCAGAACAGAATTAGTCAGCACCAGTGAATGCACAGATAAAAGCTTAAGAGGCTATTCTCTTTTAGCACATTCTATGGCAATTACCTTTCTGACTCAGGTCAGCTTTTCTTTGAGTCTGGAGAAGGCAAAATTTCAAATTCAATGCCAATCCAAGAGTAAAAGTGTGAACTTTCTGACATAACTTCAAAACTCCCACATATAAAAAACTATTTCCCCAGTGAAGAAATGCATAGTTGTGATTCCATTAGCTACTGATGAAGCACTGGAATCAGACACTCGGTAAGCAGGCTTCCCTAGAAATTTCTTAAAAGTGGAAACACTTGTGTAACCAGGCAAAGAAAAGATAGATTCCTAGCGTGATTCATTGATTTCTTATGTTTTTAGTTCTAAATAAAAGGAACAAAAACTAATTCATAAGAAATTCTGTTTTATTATTTGCAAAATAAAACGTAAATTAAATGAATTGTAAATTTGGTCTTATAACAATGTATTAAGAATTTACCACTTGTACAACAGCCACAACCACCATGGAAAAAAATATTAACACACATCCCCCCCAAAAAAGGAGTTGAATCAATGAACTTAGGCTAGGTTATGTCTCAGTAACAAATGGAGACAAAAACAAAGGTTGATTTCTCATTCACATTGTATAGCAGCCTAGTCTTTGTTCCATGTTATCTACACTCCTGAATGATACAGATTTTTATTACAAGTACATTTTCTGGAGGCAGTCTTCTTAGGTCTAAATCTCAGCTCTACCACTTCCTAGCTATATATACTTGTATGGGATAGCGTGTAATGTTAAAATTACCTTTAATTCATTTGATCAAACATGTGTTAGCCCTAGAGGCAGGAGAGTGTGGCGATGACCAAACAGATGTGGAGGGGGAATACTTAGCTTACAAGAGCTCACAAAAATTTCATGGAAAACATAATGCAAGGCAAATAACAATCGTCATAACAATGACACCTGTTATGTGAGTTTGGGAAGAGTCTGGAAAGACTTCCTGAAGAAGCTGAAATTGAATATAGATCTAAGGGGAATAGTATCTCTTCAATAATTTAGAAAAGAACAAATAAATGGAGGGCATAGATTGGCTCATAAGATCCTTGCAAATTATGTTAGGAGAATCTAGTGATATCCTTAGGCTAATGGGGAGCAGTGAAGGGTTTTAAGTAGGAAAACAATATAAAGAGATGTATTTTAATAAGATAACACTTGAAGTCAGTTGCAATTTTACTGAAGTGTCAAGATAACCAAGTTAGGAAGAATAGTTTGGAATTCCTTTCAGGAACCTGGGCAAAAATGTATGGCAAGAAGGAATCAAACTAGAGATACCTAATTTTACCTGCAAATTATAAAGTTAAGAAGACTCCATAACTGAATGTGTATGATTATTGAGGAAGAAAAAGGGGTAGAGTAGTAGAGCAGTGGTTTTCAAAAAGCTGCACACTGGCATTGACACAGATGGCCTTAATAGTCCCCTCAGGTTGAGTAAATTTTAAACAGGGTTTTCCCTGAAGATGGGTCCCTGACCTCCCTTTTGTTACAGGCTTTATTTCAGAAAACTTGCAATTGAAATTATCTTTTTCTATCTGTTTGAGATGCAAATCTTCTGCGACCCAGGAATGTCTTTCTTAAGGACAGAGGAGCCATCCTTTTGAAACGTAATTATCAAGACAGACAGTTCCCCTCTCTCTTGTCTCTGCCGTAGGGCGGGAGCCTAACTTTAATAAGCACCAACTAGCAAACAGAGAGGGCCTAGTCACACAGACCAATCTCTCCCCTAACATCTTCTGGTACTTCTCCATCCACTAGTTCACCCCAGTGCTTAGTAATGCTCCTTGCCTTTTGTCTCAGCAAGTTGAGTTCAGTGTCTGTCTTCTATTGTGATACCATCTCTCCCTAATTGCAGCAGCCTTAAATAAGTTGTTTTTTTACTGGGTTCACTTCAATGTTTCTTTTGCAGAATCACTTGGGAGCTTTACAAATGTCTCATGTCTTGTCTACCACACCAGATCCTAACTTAATTGGTATTAGATACAGGTAAGGCAGTGGAAGTTTTGAAAACTCCACCAGTGATTTAAGCATGTAGCCAGGGCTAAGGACTGAAAAAAATAATTCTGAAAGTTATTGTATGAGGGACTGTAACAAATAAAAAATATGAGAGGAGCAATTAAGCATCACATGTGGAAAGTGTAGGGGGCATGGTTGATTATCTAACTGGGATCTATTCTCTTCTTCCTATAAAACCTGTGTTGTGTAAAGGTATTCCCTTCTCCCTCACACAACCCATGTGACACAGTTTAGATGACTTCAACCCATTACCAAACTTAGGAAGTAGCTTCTGATTAATGTAAACCAATCTTGGTAATTATATTTCTTCCACTGGAAAGGTTATGTGATCTAATTTTTAACCAATAAGATTTAAGCAGAGTCCTGCTGATTCTTTCTGAAATGGAAGCTTTCTTGTCCTAAAGAACCTCAGTCTAAAATGCTTTCTTGCTTTCTTGAGAACAAGAAAAGCCAGCTCTCTTTTCCTCCTGTAAATAAACAACGAAGCCTATGGACCTAATTAATATGGGCAGCCATTTTATAAACATGCATTTAACAATATTCAACTAATATAGAGCACTTATCATTTCCTAATGACTGTGTACTTGGGAGTAAATCAAGAAGCCTTGCCTTTGTGGAGATTGACTTTCTATTAAATGAGTAAGAAAATAATCAGTCAACATAATAAATTGAGAAACTATGTAATAAATCTGAACGTGACAAGTACCATGTAAAATAAAAGGAGAGGAGAGCAGGGATTGAGAGTGCCCAGGGATAGGTTGCTCAATTAAATTAAGTGGTCAGAATAAGGCTGTGAGATTTGTGCAAAGGCTTGAAGAACATGATGGAATTGGGCAAATGGATATGCGACACGAGGGAAGAGTGTGCTACGCACAGGAGACAGAGCAAAAGCCCGAAGCAACAGCATGGCATGAAGATGATTGAACCAGGAACAGAGAGTGGGGTATTGGCAGCAGAGGGAGAAGGGGAAGGCAGAGAATCACAAAGATGTTGCATCCATCCTACATACTGTGACTTTATTTTAGTTGCCAGATCTTGATTTAGGATTCGGTTGGGGGCTGCAGCCAGCACAGCAGGGAGAAAAATAACAACAACAAAAATAACGACAAAAAAGAACCTGGGTCTTTGATGGAAGACTGAGCTGCTAGAGGAACCAAGTTTGAAGCCTGGCTTCCTTCTGGATTTCCTGTTGAATGAAATAATGAATTTCCTCGTTGTTTAAGCCGGAGTTAAATTTTGAACCTAACTAGAAAACAGTTTAGCTTGAATTTGAGAAATAAAAATGGTTCTTACCAATAACTATTTAACAAAGAGAAACAAAATGAAATATCCTAAATCACTTGAAGAAAAACTGTGTTAAACATAAGAAAGGACTACTTGATTAGCAAAAGCTGGTACAAGAAAGTGTTGAATTTCATCCATGAAGAATAATATTATCTTATTTTTCAATAAACTATATGTTCACTTGCACAGAGAAAGAATGCAGAGTCATAGGATAAGTTGCAGTGCCTTTGACAATTATGTTAACCTAAAATCTTAGTTACTGAGATTAGTAGAGGGGATGACACCATCTGAAAAATATATGATCTTCTGATATGGAAAATGAAAATGATGTAGACTTCTTCTGAGCTTTTTTGAGATGGAGTTTTGCTCTGTCACCAGACTGGAGTGCTAGCTCACTGCAACCTCCACCTCCTGGGTTCAAGCAATTTCTCCTGCCAAGTGATTTCTCCTGCCTGAACCTCCTGAGTAGCTGGGACTACAGGCATGCACCACCAGGCCCAGCTAATTTTTAAAAATAATTTTAGTAGAGACGGTTTTAGTAGAGACAGGGTTTCACCAGGTTGGCCAGGATGGTCTTGATCTCTTGACCTTGTGATCCACCTGCCTCAGCCTCCCAAAGTGCTGGGATTACAAGTGTGAGCCACTGTGCCTGGCTGGCAATTCTTAAAATAGGATAGATTTCTCTTTGTAATGATAACTCTTTTATAAGTTATTTCAACAAATATTTACTGAGTACTCAAAAGCAGAGCCTCACTTGAGGGATTAAATGATAGAGTGAAAGTCAATATATGCTGCTTGTCAATTTTAGAGATATTATTTCATTAATCCTTCATGAATATATTCAAACCAAATATATTCATATTCTATTATGTAGCTGAGTTGTTTGATTGTAGATGGCAAAAAGAAGGCAGGAAGGTGAAGTCAAGGAAAAACTTACCTCTCTACAGATATGTCATTATTATGTTTATGTGGTTAGATGAGATGATGCATATAAAGCATTCAATATCAGAGTTTAATGAAAAGTTGTTATTAGAAGTGTTGATCATTCTTAATGTGCACTTGTGGCATATAATAAGTAATGTAACCATTTCTCTAGAATTCTGGCATATGTATCAGAGAATTTAGGACTTTCCAGGAATTAGAAAATACACTCCACTATTTCAGAGGATTTCTAGTGGGATAATTAACCCATAACACCTGGTATAGCTGAAAAAAAGTTTGTGATTAGTCCAGATTCCTCATTAGGACAAATTTAGGCATAGCACCATAGCTTTGAGAACTTAGGCAAGTCCCTTAATAATTCTGAAACTGAATTTTCCATATTTTTTTTAAAGACATAAATATTTCATGAAAGACAGTATGGGAATTTTTCAAATAATTAAAATAAAACTGCCATTTGACCAGGCAATTCCACCACTGGGTATCTATCCAAAGGAAATCATTTTATCAAAAAGACATGTGCACTTGTATGTTTATTACCACACTATTCACAATAGCAAAGCCATAGACTCAACCTAAGTGTCCATCAATAGTTGACTGGATAAAGAAAATGTAACGTATTTATATATATGTAGTACTATATACATAGTGTATTTCTATATAATACTCTATGTATTATATGGCTGTATATTCTATATATATCTATAAAATGGCAAATAATATGGAAACTATTATTTATATATGTAAATTTTACACACACACACACACACACACACACATATGTGGAATACTGTGTAGCCCTAAAAGGAATGAAATGATGTCTTTCACAGCAATCTGAATGGAGCTGGAGGCCATTATCCTAAGTGAAATAACTCAGAAAGTCAAATACCACATATTCTCAATTATAACTGGAAGCTAAACAGTGGGTGTGTAACCAGGTGACAGGGGCGGGGCTGTGGGAGTGTCCCAGTGATGCTCATTGTTCCCCGATCGGATGTGATTTCCCAGTTCCTTGGGCCTCACTCACCCAAGAATGGGGAGGAGGACCCTGGCAGCATGGTGTTATCATTGAAGTAAATATCGGACCCAAAGAGCTTTGCAGAAAAGTGATTTATTAGGCAGAGAGAGAGAAAGAGAAACGGGGGGGGGGCGGGGAGAGAGAGAGAGAGAACTGTCATGGGAGGGGATCCAGAGATGGAGTCCGCACAGGTAAAAAGAGAGAGAGAGAGAGAGAGAAGACAGAGAAGACAGAGAAGGCTCCCACGCTGCCCTAGGAGGGGATCTCAGAGAGGGAAATCCATACAGGTAAGGGAGTAGGGGGAATTTAACCTCAGAGTTACTCCCGCCCCGTTCAAGTTCTCATCCAGTGAGAGGAGCTTTTCCAAACTTCCTCTGGAGTGATTGATCTTCAACTTTGATGCTGGATTGGCTGCCTGGCTGGTAATAGAGCCCTTTCTTCCAAGGATTTCGGTTGCTTTATAAACAAAGGAAGCTCACCTGGGCTGTCTACCTTTCCCGTGCCCGGGAAAGTTAGACAAAGAACTCTAGGCTCCTGGATGGGGAGGTGGGTGGAGGTATGGCACTGGGAAGGTCTTGCGTTTGAAACCACGCCCCTTGTGGACCCGGGAAGAGAAGTTAGCATAGTCCCTCAGGTATATATGGACATGAAGATGGAAATAATAGGATCCAAAAGTGGGAGAAAGGGAGGACGATGAGGGTTCAAAAAAACTACCTTATGAGAAACTATGTTCACTATTTGGGTAATAGTTTCGCTAGAAGCCCAAGCCTCACCATTATTTAATATTCCCATGTAACAGACTTACACATGTACCCCAGGAACCTAAAATTTAGAAATACCTTTCCCAGCCTCTGGTAACCATTCTTCCACTCTCTATGTCCATGAGTTCAATTGTTTTGATTTTTAGATCTCACATATAACTGAGAACTGATCCCACAAATAACTGATGCGATATTTGTTTTTCTATGTTTGGCTTATTTCACTTAACATAATGATCTCCAGTTCCATCTATGCTGTTGCAAATGATTGACCTAATTTGTTTTAATGGTTGAATAGTACTGCATTGTAAAGATATAGGTAGGAAAAAGTATTTCATAGGATTCTTTTAAGTGAGATGATATTATTAAATGTACTATGTAAGTTGGAAGTGAGCATTATATAGATGAGGTGTTATTTAGCGTGGCATATATTTTCTTTTACTTTGCCTAATTAGTTTGTTAAGAATTCTCTACTAATCTCTAGTTCAAACTGTGATGCTGGCCGCTTGCATGGTGAAGATGGAGTACTTTCTTTTCAAGGCTTACCTCCTTTAGAGGATGAAGCCATGATGAGATCAGGAGTGAGACAGTGACATTTTATGATGGAAGCTAGCGCTATATTGCTGCTAGAAGATGGCTCTGGTCTTCTCTGGTTCTTTCTGGCTCTTTGTGGTACTGGTGACCTTTGCAGTTATGTGTATGGTTGTTTAGGGCAGTGTTCAAATTGACCTGGTGCTCTTGATGAAAGAAGAGCTTCTCAGAGAATTATGTTAGCCTTTAGTCTTGACTGCAACACCAAATCCTTACAGGGTATGAGATCTTCTCACATGCTCTGTCATCTATGTTACAGCTCTATGATTTCATTTCTCCTTCTAATCCCCTTTCTCCTATGTGGGAAGCCACATGAATTGGCTTTGTATCCTTTTTAAGGGCTATACAGAAGCGGGATAGAGGTTCCCTATTCTTCCCCAACCACCTCTAGCCCCCGTGGAATTCTATACACAGCTCTTTGTAATTTTGGTTCTGGGGCTTTTCCAACAAGCTGCTTACCTCAGGAATCTCCAGATGAGGAGCAAACATCAGTCTTTGTGTTTAGAGAAAAGCTCCATGCTTTCACAAACACTTTTAAACTCTTCCACACCCTCCCCACATAGAAGGCAGCAAGTACTGAGGTTGCTGAATTGCAAACGCCTCCAAGGTCTCCTTCCCATGTGTACCTCCAGTGTCTTCAATTTATTTTTGCAAAGTCTCATCTCTCTTCACATTCTTGAAGATAAATTGCACTCAAGACCATAGGGTTGGTTCTGTTATTTTAAAATATGTTTTATGGGAAAACATCTGGAGTTTGGGGACAATAGTTAACTCTGGTATAACAACCACTCTGGTATAACCAACTAATAAAAAAATAGCAACTCTGGTATAACTGCCACTCTGGTATAACCAACTAATAAAAAGTTGCTCTGTTATTTAGTAGTTACCATGCAGAACTTTTTAAATAAAATAAAATGATATTCATATAATGTCTAGCATAGAGCAAGGACTCAATAAAGTGTTGCTAATTGTTGAAAGTACTGTATCAATCAGCATTCTCCAGAGAGGCAGACAGACAGAGAGAGGGATTTTAAATAAAGAACTGGTTCATATCCCACATGATTGTGGGGTCTGGCAAGTCTAAAATATGTAGGGCAGGTTGACAGACAGTCTAGAAATTCAGGTGAATGTTGATGTTACCGTCTTGAGTCTGATATTCATAGATACCTCACCAGGAGGCTATAAACTTAGTCAGGATTTCTACATTATAGTCTGGAGGGAGAATTTCTTCTTCTCCAGGAAACCTCAGTGTTTGTTCTTAAAGCCTTCAGCTGATCGGATAAAGCCCTTTACATTATGGAGGGTAAAGTGCTTTACTTAAAATCAACTGATTGTAAATAGTAATCACCTCTACAAAATACCTTCACAGTAATATCTAGACTAGTATCTGGCCAAACAACTGAGCACTTTAGCCTAACCAAGTTGATGCACAAAATCAACAACTGCATGTACTGTATAATTCATAAGATGCATCATAGATCTTAATTAATTTTACACTTAAGACATCTAGTTTTGCTCCATATAGTTTTCACAGCAACTATAAGGAGCAGAACTTCTTCCTTTTCTTCACTATTGTGCATATGAGGAACTTGATAAGAGAGTAAATGCCTGAAATCACACAAGCAAATAATGACAAGGTGGCACTTGAACCCAGGTCTTCTGACTTCAGAGCCCATATTTTCTTCCTTGTTATCAGTGCCTGTCAACAAATATTTCATGATTTATTTATTTCTTGATGACCTATTTGTATAAGAGCACAATAAAAATATAAAATTAAAAATAAATAAAATGGTTAAATTAGTAGAAAAGCTATTACTACTGAGAAGAAAGGGAGAAAAAAAAGTCCATTGGCTAGGGGAGTACTCGGTTTTAGCTCAAATTTCTGGAGATAAAATTTGAAGTTTAACAGTCTTATATAAAATGTTGAAAATTGTAAGATGTTTTTTTCTGGGCCAAGCATGGTGTCTCATATCTATAATTTCAGCCCTTTGGAAGGCTGAGGCAAGTGAATCGCTTGAGGTCAAAAGTTCGAAACCAGCCCAGTCAACATGGTGAAGCCCTGTCTCTACTAAAAATACAAAAATTAGCCGGGCATCGTGGTGGGCACCTGTAATCCCAACTACCTGAGAGAAAATCACTTGAACCTGGGAGGTGGAGGTTGCATGCCGTGAGCTGAGATTGCACCACTGCACTCCAGCCTGGCAGTCTAGACGAGACTCCATCTCAAAAACAAAAACAAAAACAAAAACAAAAACAAAACAAAACAAAACACAGTATATATCAATAAAAAGGAGAATGCTCTCTCAAAAGTTGTTTCCCCTGGCTCAATCGAAGTTACTAAAATATTAATTTCTCAGTACATAGAAAATCTAAACTTCAACAACTAAGTTTGCTTCTCCCGAGCAAATGTCTTATTGATATTTATTTTCTCTTTTCCCCCCACCAAATCTTTATTATTAGAAGATGTCAAATATAAAAAATTTGACTTTTTAAAAATTTTAGGTGAATGCTTGCCCCACCATTACTTATTCCGTTTTAGTTGTTGTTGAAATCTGTAAGAGTTTCAGATTGTGTTGTCCTCTGTGCTCGGAGCTTGTCAGGAGGAAGCAGAGCTGCTGACATGGGCCTGTTAATTAGAGTGGTAACAAGGCAGGTGTGCCAACAAGACATCAGCTGGTGAAGATGGCTAATCATGTGCGCACTGTTACTCCACAAGAACAAAAAAGCCCGTACAAGAGAGCATCAATCACTGTGACTGTCTCATGTTCCAAAAACTGGGAACAAATGACCTGTTAGGCAGACTTCCCGATTCTGGCCTCCTCAGCTGTCCCTAAATCACTGCTTATTTTAAGAAGAAAGAAAATGTCCCTGCTTCCTCATTTTTAAAAGGAAACCACTAGTGCTGTATGTTTCAGGTAATTGTTTCAGAACCTTCACAAACGAATCTCTTGACATTCTTGGTGGAAAAACAAGAAAAAGTTGAACACAAAAAATGAGCAATGCGTAAGGGCTAATAAGGACTAACAGATCTAGTGGTTCGAATGCTATAATGAGATCACTTGATGCTCTACGCTAAGTCTTCAACATACAGTCAGTTCCATTTCAACTCTTTCAAGAACTTTCTTAACAATAACTTAGGCGATTTTGTGTAGTGAGTTTTGCCCATTTTGATTCACAAAGAAATTGGTTTCTTTGATTTAGAAAAATGTTAGAGACATAAAATGTTTAAGATACCAAGAATTTCTGGCTAAATAAACAAAATGCTAATTCTCAAGATCTTTGTTAAACTAGATTCTTCTTTTTCTAGAAAACGATTTTACACTGCTGGTGGGAATGTAAACTAGTACAAACAGTATGGAGATTCCTTAAAGAAATAAAAGTAGAACTACTGTCTGATCCAGCAGTCCTGCTACTGCATATCTACCCAGAGGAAAAGAAGTCTTTATTTGAAAAAGACACTTGCACATGCATGTTTATAGCAGCACAATTTACAATTGCAAAAATATGTATATATATATATATGTGTATATACCTACTCCTGTGGCCTTCATGGGCACATGCACACAGACACACACACACACAGACACACAGACACACACACAGACACACACACACATATTTAAAATGGAATACTACTCAGCCATAAAAGGGAATGAAATAATGGTATTTATAGCAACCTGGATGGAGTTGGAGACCAGTATTCTAACTGGAGTAACCCAGAAATGGAAAACCAAACATCGAATGTTCTCACTTATAAGTGGGACCTAAGTTATGATGATGCAAAGACATAAGAATGATGTACTGAACTCTGAGGACTTGGGGACAAAGGTGAGAGGTAGGTGAGGGATAAAAGACTACACATTGGGTGCAGTGTAAACTGTTCAGGTGAAGAATACACCAAAATCTCAGAAATCACCACTAAAGAACTTATCCATGTAACCAAACACCACCTGTTCCCCTAAAACGATTGAAATAATAATAAAAGAATCTTCTTTTTTTCTTTCTTTCTTTTTTTTTATTTTTCAGCTAAGACAGCAAAAGATGTGATTTGTTGTATACTTGTTACACTTGGATGCAACCGAACACAGACACAGTTCAGAACATCGCAGGTCCAGGGTAAAGGACTACCAGGGACTATTTGGGTACGAGCAAGGTGGGTCTCAGAGATGGTCTCAGCAACCAGATGGCAATGGAAATTCTAGATCCATGGAGAGACAAGTTTTAGCAAGTAGCATGCAGTCTATCAACTTGTAACAGCATCTCCAGCCTCTGGCATTCCACGTTTCTGCTCCTGTGGTCTTCATTGGCACACAAGTGAAGCAATTTACTGGACCTCTGCCTCACTTGTCTTTTTTTGCACTTCTTCCTTCCATGCATTTGCTTCTCCCTCCAGTTGGCTGTCATAGCACAGAGATTTCCAAGAAGGCCAAGAGCTGGAATATTCTTGTGTCAAGTTACCTTTCATATACAATTGGAGGCTCACACCTGTAATCCCAGCACTTTAGGAGGCCGAGGCAGGTGGATCACTTGAGGTCAGGTGTTTGGGACCAGCCTGACCCACATGGTGAAACCCATACATATATATGGAATATATATATGTATATATATATATATATATATATACACACACACACACACATTTTTATATATATATATATATATATATATATATATATATATACACACACACACACACACATACACATATATATATAAATTAGCCAGGTGTGGTGGCACACTTCTGTAGTCCCAGCTAGTCAGGAGTCTGAGGCAGGAGAATAGCTTGAACATGGGAGGCAGAAGTTACAGTGACCTGTGATCACCTCACTGTCCTCCAGCCTGGGTGACAGAGTGAGACTCCATCTCAAAAAAAAAAATATATATACACACACACACACACACACACACACACACACACACACACAATTGGAGCCTCATAGAGATCCTCATAAAAAGAATTTGTCACCAGGGATGTGACATTGTGTCAAATACACTTGACTCTAGTCAAGTGTATTGACTAGTCAGTTGATAGTGTATATGAAACTCTAGGTTTTAATATCAGATCTGCTATAGGTTATGTGTAATCCTGTATTGATGTTATCAGTCAAGGAGGTGAGTTTTCTCATTTGTAAAGTGGGAAGATCCCCTACCTCTCTAGAATTATCTGATAAAGTGTATTTAAGTTGAAACAGCACATAACACAAATTCTCTGCAATATAATTTTAACGCATAGCCCTACATAAACTTTTTTTTGCTATTGTTCAAGCCATTGAGGCATTCATTGAATTAACAATTATTTTTTAACAACAGAGATAGTAAAGCTACCAAGATATTGTAATTTGTTAATCTGCTTCTTTCATAAATGAATTAAAGTCTTGAAAAGACTTTAATGACTTTGATATTATACAGAACTAGTATTTGGTTCCAACTTTCTCATGTATTAGCCATGAGATCGTTAGCAAATTATTAGCAGTTAAGTTCTTTAGTTTTATAACTTTTAAAAGTGGTAGTTAACCAGCTTTGTAGGATTGCTTTGATAATTATATAAGGTCTTGGATTGAAAGCATAAAAAGTAAGCGTAATTATTATCCATCATCTCTTTTCTTTATTCTTCACATCTACAAGTTTTTCCTTAACTACCTCTGTAAAAGCTTGAATTCACTTTACGTATTCGGTAGGCAATTTAACTTTCATGACAGTCCTGAGCTCATGCAAACTGCCTGATGATAACAGCTTGCATTGTGTGGTTGGTCTGAGTATTTTCACTAATCCTGTCTGTTCCAGCACCAATGTAATAAAACTCATCTACTTAGTTTTTAATTTTAGATATTTTTTTCTTGATAGAATATCTATTTGGTTTTTTCATAGATTCAAATTCTGTAGTGAGCTGTTCTATTGTTTCATCCTCTTTTTTTCTATCCCTTTACAGTGTACATACATATATTTTATTTTAATATCAACTTTTATTGAAGTATAATGTACATATGAAAACTCATATGCATAACTTGATGAATTTTAAAAAATTAATTAGCAGCCAAGTCAAGAACCAGAACATTATCAGAATCTCAGAAATTCCCTTTTACCTGTTTCAGGTCATTGTCCTCCAAAACTAACTTCTAATACCATAGTCTTTTTGACCAATATTTTACATTTTTGACTTGAAAGAGGCAATATTATATGATTCATCCTAATTATGACCAAACCTTATATATTGGCTCTGAATATGTCTCGGAAGGGCTTAACTTGCTCACGACAATCTTCTAAGTATGTTTCAGGTTAAAAAAGATATGTAAAAAATCTTCCTAAAATGGGATTCATATAGTCAGATTATTTCTTTTTGAAAGACTGAGGTTTATTATTGAAAGTGAGGACATCACTCCCCTCTTTGAAGAATGTGAGATCTAATCAAGTATTGGTTGACTGATGAAGTTCCTCTTCTTTGTATGTCGTGGGAGAGGACATCGTTCTATTCTTGGAAGGGTATAAGATTTAATCAAGTCTTGGCTGACTAATGAGGTTCCTCATTGTATGTTGCAGGGACTACCCAGTTCATTCAGGAGGACATCCACTTATTTTCTCTAAAATCTATGTAAGTCACAATCCCAGTCTGAGAAGTCTTCTCCTTTGATCTTATTAAGAAAAATAGATTGAGACACCCTAGACCTCAAAATAAGCATTCTGGTTCCACTTGGGCAAAACATGATTGCAGCCATGTGCAAGAGGGATTTCAATGACTTAGTGACTCATGGTCTACTGGACCTTGGAGTCTTGCTGGAGGCATTGAAATATTTGTAATTAGTCACCATATTTAGAACTGAGGAATCTTTATATTTCTGTCACATGTGGTAGGTTATTAATAGTTGTATAGATTCAAAATTATTGATTTTAGACTAGTAATTTTATTTTAAAGAGACCAATAGGGAATTAATATCCTTTGAGTAATTTCAGTTGAACTGTCACTGGAGCTGAACTTGATATCCTGAGGGGAAATTTGGCCCCTGGTTCTTCTGAATTGCCTGGTTCAGTTGTTTCTTCAGCAATGTTGTCAGCTTTTCCTTAAGGACTGGTTGATGTGTCAAGGGCTTCACTAGGAATAGAATAGGGAAATCTTGCACAGATCCCTGGAAGAGCCAGTACAGGGAGGTGGAGAGGAAATGTATGCAACTCCCAGGGCTTAATGAATAGGCCGTCTCTATGTACATCTCCTTCATTCATGAGTTTCCTGTTGCCGTTTTAACATGAAACATTAAAGAGTCAATGCTGTAATAATTTTCAAAAGTGAGTTGCAAGAGTATAGTAACATAAGGAATAAGAAGTGAGTGCAGAGTCTGGTGGCAAAGAGAACGACATGGATATAACTGAACAGCATGATTAGCAGGTGCCCTGCACAGCTGTAATGTCAGCACTGGAGTTCTCAGCAGGGGAGTCCCAAAGTGTTGGAAATTGAGTCTCCTGATCAAATGACCACCACAAGAAAATCATAGAGAAAGAACCCTTTGGGAAGTGCCTCTGGACTCCACTTGAACTGTTCATGCTTGATGGAGATATTTTAATCAAGCTTAAGCAGATACAGCTGGGCTCTCTAGTCTCTCAGTGACACAATCACCATGCACCACCCCCTCAAAAAAAATCGCCAGTGACTTCTTTGATTAGCCAGTGGTCTATCTGTATAGTAACTCCTTCGTGTTAAGAGTAGCTAGTTGAGGGTTTATTATTTTGTAAATCAATGTATGTCATTATTACAGTTTTTAAAAAATGCATCCCATAGATGAGAAAATCTATTTACTTTTAGAAATGTTTTTAGTTTTATATTCTAAAATATACAGACAACTGTGCCCTTTTCTAGGAATAACACCAAATGACCATAACCTTAGGAAATAAACACATTTTACATGGCAAATAATTCAACTACTTGGCTTCATTTTTATCCAGGACTATCCTCAAGCCTTTCTATTGCAAAGCAAACTTAAGTTTATTTCTCCAGTAAAAAAAAAAAAGAGCACTTTTGTTCATCATAGTAACCACTAGCTTTTATATACAGAGCAAGAAAAATCTCAGGCAGGAAAAAACATTATTTGAAGATACTAAGTATCCATTTATTATTTTATTTAGAGCAATAGAGAAATTTTGTTTGCTTGATTTCTTAGTGCAGACTAATGGCTGCTAAGAAGACAAACTAACCAGTTAAGAAAGTGGTCTGAACATCTGCCTCAAATCTACTCTGGTCTCAGATCAATTTATTAAAATGTAGCTGTTTTTACTTTATTACATATACCTGTGTGCTCTTTTCTTGGACTATTGCCTAAAGTAAATTCATAAATATTAGAATATGTCCTATTTTATCTATTCAAAGCATTTCTGTGTCAGTTATCATTGTGGTTCATATTAATATTGTAGGGCCACTGCAACAATGTACCACTAAGTGGGTGGCTTACAACAAAAGGAATTAATTATCTCACAATTTTGGAAGCAGAATTCTGAAATCAAAGGTGTGGGTGGCCACACTTTCTGCTAAGGCTTTAAGGGAAGATCTTCCTCAACTAGCCTTGCCTCTGGCAGCTCTATGCACTCTTTGGCTTATGATTGGGTAAGTCCTATCTTTGCCTCCATTTTCACATGGTCTTCGCCTCTCTGTCTGTGTTTTCTCTTCTTCTGTCTATTACAAGGGCACGTGTCAGGATTTAGAGCTACTCAAGTAATCTAGGATGATCTCATCTGAAGATCCTAAATTATATTATATTTGCAAAGAACACTTTTTCCGAATAAGATAATATTCACAGGGACTGGGTATTACCATGTAGACATGTGTTTCTTGGGGCCACCATTCAACCCACCTTGTGGTACAATGACCGGGGGTATTTAGTGTTACCTGGGAGGAGTATAGAGGAAAGGAGGCTAAGGACATTTAAGAAGAGTATAACAGAACTGATTAGGCAGCACAGCTCCCAACAAGGAAGCATTATCTAGGAGACCAGTGGCATTTACAAGGAATCTAGGATATGCATAGCTATATATTAGGTGCTATGCATTTAGGAGGTCAGCATAGTTCTCAGAATGCCATTATTTACTCAAAATATGACCTTCTCTGTAGTTTATTCTTTTGTGTCTCAGTTTTCCTCTTTTGCAATTATGAATGTCAATTATTTTCTTCTCAGAAAACTATAAACATTAAATAAACTAGTGGGTAACCATGTGAGCTCAAATTTATCCCATCTTCATGTAAAGGTCTCCTTTGCAGAAATACACTAAAGGTCTGAGAGTCCTTTCAGTCATTTTATATAAACAATTGAAGTCAAAATGATTAATCCCTGACTTTTCAGTCAACAACTTTAATATTCCAATCTAAATCATCTTGAAGATAAATTATCCATAGTTATATTAATTATAACACAATTTCTTGAGAGTGCAAATCAAGTGCTTCATAAAATCATTCAGGCTCATTAATGTTAAAGTCCACACAATAAAAAATTTCATGGAAATGCAGCATGCTTTAGCTGATCTTGTTTTAAAGAGCAAATAAGATGTCAGTACTAGAGAAATGTATTTATATAATATCCACTAGAAAAAGAAAGTTAATCACAAATAGTAGAAAGAACAAGTACATTATAGAACCTATGTATGTATGGATGTATTTACTAAAATCATTTTGAAAAACTAATTAATGCTTGCTTCACCTCTCTCCTAGAGCTATTGTGTCTAAGGAAATAAAGCATGAAAAAGACATGTGTTCAATAAGATAAGGCCCAATATGGAGGAATTATACCATTTTTATTATTACTGGAAAAATCACTTGCGTTTTCATGAATATTTGATGTTTAAAGGAATTTTTTAAAAAAAAATTGATTACAGCTCCTGGAGAAAGAATTATATGGGTAGCTTTGTTTCTATGTGTGTTTCTTAACATTTCCCCCTGTTATCCAACATTTGCACACATAGACTCACACATACATAATTTCCATGATGATTTTAAGATAATGTCTGAGACAGTTATTCATGGAGTAAAAACAAGAAAGACTGGGGAGGACATTATCAGTGGAAAGAGGCAGTAATGGAGTTAATTGCTATGGGATAAAAACAGAGAGCATTAAGTAAATGTCAGTTGTTAGTCAACCAAAATTGGAGGCAATAGATATTTGGCTTAGAGAAATATATAAGAAAGCATAGTCAATTTTGGAGACTTTTGGAGAATTATATATATATATATATAATTATTACACATAATAATATAATATATAATATATAATAATATTATATATTATTATATATTATTATGTGTAATAATTATATATAACATATAATTATATATTATATATTTTTTGATTATTATACATTCATTATTACATACTTATATATCTATATATAATATAATATTTATATATTATTTATATTATATGTAATATATACATATTAACATAATATAATAAGTACATATATAAGTTACATATATCCATATATATATGGTTAATTAAAATGCTGAATCAGCCTGGGGCAGATCCCAACAGATTTTTAATGTCCATATTTTGAAAATACAAATAAGCATTATTGCAAAAATAGCAAAATAAAAATAGCAAGTCATCCTGAGCATCATCACTTTAGCAAAAAAAAATTGTGATTAATTTTACTTTTTCATTTCTATAATTTTATAAGATTAGGCACCACTTTTTACTACCCAGTTATTTTATTTAACACTATAGTATGTTGAAGTTTCTATTTAGCTCAAGGCTTTTTCTTAACACTTTAAAAGCATCATAGTATTTAGAGTTGATAATGCACAATTGAACTGACTACATTTGAATATAAATTAATTCATTTCCAGTTCATTGATCAATTAATCATAAACCAATGTATTAGTTAGAAAGAAAACTTTAGAAGCCAAAATCCTAAAATTATTTTTTTAACTTAGCACTGAGGCTATTTGCAGCTACTGTGCTCCTTTGTGATGTAATTTTTCTCTTGAACACATTAAATATTCATTTATCATTTGTTTATTCAATACATTTTTGAGACTCTACTGAAGGTATTATTAACTAGAGAAACAATGATGAAAAAATTAAAAGCCCATGGCAATCAAGGATAAAATTTTCCAGTGAGCAGAGAGAGAATATAATAGTAAACAGACAACATTGTAATTTTGAATAGACCTAAGAGTTTTGAAGAAAATAAATATGAACATATGAATAAGAGTGATAGAATGATAGGGATGAACTTTAGATGAAGTATTAATAAGGAGACCCTTAAGCTTTTTCTTTGTCTAGGAGTACTCTACCTCCCACATCTACCTTCTCCATTTAAAAATGATATATAATTACCTGTTTTTTGTTCCCTTAGACTGTGCAGAAGAATAGAAGGTAATAAGTAGCCCAAGCAGGACTATTCAGTCACAATTGAGAAGTGAATCAATGTTGATGACTATAATATATTTCCTTGGAAATATATTTTTAAAATAAGAAGCCAGTAATCCCTGAATACCAATGGTGTCTAAGAGAAAAGTTTCTCTACTTTTTAATCTCTTATATTTTATTAGAAGCTGTTCCCTCTGAGCCGCCAGCTACAGATGGGATGAGTGGAGAATGACTTAGTCTTTGAATGTATTGTGCCATTATCAAAGCACCATGCCTGTCTAAGTCTAAAATTGCTTGAGGTATAGGGTAAGCAGTAACTCTTCTTCACATTTAAGTAATGAAATTATTAAGGAGTGCCATAGCTAAATGGATCTTAGCGTCAACTGGAATTAAGTATTCCAGTCTTTTATTTCTTATTCCCATCATGACTTTTCAAATCAAAGCAATTTCGTTTTGTATCTTGATAGTATCATTACTGTAAAATTAAATTGCATTTAATTTTAACTCCCTGAGATCAACCTTCAGTTTGCATCCTACACCCTAGTACTATCATTTAATTTTAATGCCATTGTGAACTCTAGGTTGTTTTAATATATGTATTTTTCTTTTTCTTTTAAGTCAACAATCTAACCTTTATTCAGAAGGGAAAATAGATGAAATAGGTGAAAACTAACAATGGTTTGTTATTTTCTTTGCTGACTTGATCTTTAGTTTTCTGGCTGGAAGGTTTTGGGGAGTGGCAATATGTTACTCTGGCATTTGACCATAAGTAGGAGTTGTGCAATAAAAGCAAATGATTTCACAGCATAGAGGGAGGAATTTGTGCTACTAGGATGTGTCATGGCTGTTACTAAAGATCTTGGAGTCACTACATGACCTCTTCATATGAAAATAATAATCACACGTATGATGCTATGTATATAAGGTATTTGGGCTAAATGAAGACTCTCGTAAGTCCCCACCATTCCTCTGATGCCCTCTGTATGCCCTTAGCAGAAGAGTTTCCTCTCTCAGAATGTTTCACACATTGTGTTTGCAATGTCAGAATACAAAATATGTGCTTTGGTGTTTACAACAGCTTCTGTGATTTGTATGGGCCCAGGAGATAACGGACATGAATCCCATTCACACCTGGGAAGCTTGGAATTGTACTGAATGTGGGTCACCTAAAGAAGATGGGCACTTGAACTCAGTAGAACAAAGGTAATCACTCTGAGTGAACAAGAGTCGATGAAGTCAGCCTGCACTATTTCAGAAAGCATGTCTCCAGGAGGCTCATTGCTCAGAGGGGCCAGTTCTGCTCCCTTCAGTTTCCCAGCCTATCAACTGATCTAAGAGCTCTTATGATTTGAGAATGAGTAAGGCCCTAATATTGAAGAATAGTTCAGGTTACCATGGGCAGGAGTTGCAGAACCCTACTGGGGAGTAACCAGAAGGAAATCCCAGACTGAGGAAGAACCCAGAGATCCTGAAAGCACAAGCAGAAGGAGAGCAATAATGAGCATGTTCCTGGCTAAGTCAAGAGGAAATGGGCAGTGCATGTGCAGCAGAGCAACCAAGGAGAGCAGAAGAGGAGAACAGCAACAGCTTTGGGCTGATTCTGCCTAAGACGACCACTCCCTCTCACTCTGTATTTCCTACTTACACCTGCTTCCAGCAATTTCTTATGGGCTAATGTCCTTCTCTGAGACTCTTGAACTGGTGGAGAATAGAGAACATTTTTATTATATATATAAACACATCTAGGAGTTCTCAGGAATATTGGAAGCAAATAAGTACAAAAACATATTGATATTCCTGTTTATCAAGTTGAGTAAGAGCCCAGAGCAGTGAGATTTGGAGTTGAGATATTCTGTCTTCTGTAAGGACATAATTACTCTTCATTGATTTTCAAGGCTGGCACACTAAACCCAGATTGCACATGGGTAGCATTACAAAGAATTTCCATCTGTTATGACCTTTTCTCTAACAACTCAGTAAAGTGATCAGGGCTGATAGTTTTATTATGTTTTAATGGTGGAGAAATTACTATCCAGAGAGGTTGAGTGAGGTTCAGTCTCTGAGCTGATACCCCAGGAACTTATTGCTTTAATTGCATATACTATGAATTCTCTGCTTAAACTTGGCATTTTCCATGTTTGTTCATTTGTGTAAATTTCTGATATTCATATGAATTTATATAGTCTGCTTCATATTGGCATAAAGTTTTTTGATTCAAACAAATAGATAATAGTAGTAAAACTTCCCATCCCCTCTATTAAAAATATCTGTAATTAAATTTTCATCTAAGTTTTAAAATTGTTTTGGTTTTATTGATCTTTCTAAAAAATAAGATTTGTATTAGAATCTATAGAATCATATCATAGTTAATTTTTTTTTCTTTGAAGTAAATCTTAGGGGTTACCTTTTCCAACTTCTCAACCAGTAAGGAAGGAATCTTTCCGGTGAAAACAGAGCAGGAATCTAGCATTTAATTCAGTCAGTTTCGAATGTTGCTCTGCCTACAGACTAGATATTTTCTCCATTTCAAAAGACTTTCTAAAGAGTCAGCACAGTACTAAGAAGTTCCCCATGATTTCCACATCATGAGAGGTGAACAAACTACCTTTGTGGTTTCTACAGGAAGGAAAAACTAATTAGAATGTTACCTGAGAGTGCTAAAAGTAGGAGACTAAAAGATACTAAATGTTTTGCAGGAAAGAGTTAGTTATTAGTTGAAATGAAAACTTCTGCAACCAGTTTTACATTTTGTATGGCGTGTTCATGCTATCATTTATGTGAGTGTGATATTTGCTGTCTCCAGACCATCCTTTGGTCCCTTGGTCAGTAAACCGACGGCTGTGTTTAAGTCTTATGCAACAGATGCCACTGCTCTTACACTGAGCACCAAACTCTTTTCCAATATTTTGAAACAGTAGTCTTAACTTTTTGCTTCGTATTCTGAGGTTTGCAGTTCCTACTGAATAGCTAACATTGATTAAGTAATTTCTATGTACCAAGCACTGTTCCAGGCACTTGACCGGGATTATATCCCTAAGCCCTATAGCCATCCTAAGAGATATATATTATTAATATTAGCATCTTCTTTATACAGGTGTGAAAACTGAGGAAATGAGACTTTAAATAACTCCCCCGAAGCCATAGAGCTGGGAACAGCAATCCAGGATTTGAATCCATGTCAAGCTCCCAAGCCCACACTCACTCTTAATCTATTTGCTGTTTTACCCTAAGTGACGGACACTAATTTTGGACGTGGTTTACTACTGTGCTTTTGAGCAATTAAGCCCACTTCATTTATTCATTTATTCCACATCATTTATTGGGAGTTTATGGAGAACTAGTTACCATGCTTGGCCCTTGATAAACACAAGACATTTCTCTAGAGGACTACAAGTTTTAGTAAGGACTTAAAAGTAAAGCCATGATTATAGCACTATGTAACAAGCACTATAAGCTACTGGTACAAAGACAGCAAACTGAGGAGCAAGGAAGGAACGTCTAAATCTAATCAAGTCAGAGCAGCTGCCTGGTGAAGGCTTATTTGAGCTGAGTTTTGAAGGACAGTGACAGTGAGCTACATAGGAGGAGTGCAGAGGCAATTCTAGGCAGCCATAAAGACATTCATGAAGGAAAGGATGGAAGCACAGAAAAGGAATGTTGGGGAAACAGCAATGGTTGATGTGGCCAGGCCAAAGGTATCTGCACCGGTGTGGTAGGAGAGCAAATGACAAAAGAGGTGAGACCAGATAGTTTACACTATATATATCATGTATTCAGTGCTTCCTATAGTCCAGGCATTGAGACAGGTGTTTTCAACTGATACTCTGTTTAATCCTTATAACTTTCAAAACTAGAGACTGTTGCTATTCAGTTTCACAGATGAGAACACTGAGGCAGAAAGGTGTTCGTTTAGACAAAGTCATATGGGCAGGATTTGAGTCAAGAGGAGGGTTCCAGAACTCATGCTCTTTTTTTCTGCACTATACTGACAAGCTCATGAAGATCTTTACTTACTAGGCCAATGTGATGGAATTTTCTGGAATGCTTCTGTAGTAAACACACCCAGAAGCGGTTATATACTACAACAGATTCCCCTAGGCTAATTTATTTTATACATTAGCATTTGTCCAATAATAGTAGTCACAATTTATTCTTGCTTACTATTTACCAGGTTTTATATAAGCATACATGTTATTTCATTTAATTTGCGCCTATAACAATGAATGAGTACTACAAATTGTAATGTAAGAATAAAGCTCATTAATATTATACAGTTACTAGTGTTAAAGTCAACATTCAAAGTCAGTTTAACCAATTCTAAAGCATTAATTCTTTTGCTACATTCTTTTCACAAATGTATTGCAACTTTCCCATAAGCTTGTGTTGTAAAAAGTATGTGTTGAGATTAAAGCCTCCAACATTTAATATGACTAATTCCAGTATTTGGGTTCCAAGGTACTATTTAATTGGTACTGCTCAAATAGAGAAATGCAGAAAGCTCAACTCTTAATGAATGCTTTACTGTTGTTTAAGCATTTATGATCTTATTTCCTTGAAGTAGTGTTCTCATCAATTTATGACGGGATTCCCTTGCAGCTAAGTAATCTAAATCTTTTTAAAGTCACTTTAAAATGTGAAATGCTAAACTTCTGAGATTTTCTATAACTACTCCAGTGAGAATTAAATGTGCGATGGTTTCACCATAAACATACATATTACTTACAACTGTTACATTCCTAACCCTTGCACAGTCTTAGACCTTTTTGCTGAATATGAAGAAGCTCACTGAAAAGCAATTCCCTTTTGTCTGTAAAAACTATTTGGTGTAACAGTCATCATACTATCATGGTTAAGGGAAATTAGTCTAGGTTTGGATTTTAGATCTACCACCTACTCTCTTAGTTTCCCTCTTTATAAAAGGTATCTCATTGGGTAGAGGGGATATTGCATATAAAAATGCATGTCTTTAAAACAAAAACAACTTAGTGAAGCCTGGCACAGAGTACACAATCTACAAACTTCCTCATTAACCCATCTTGTCTGTTTTTACTTCTCAGTCATATTCCCCAGCATAACAGCTCCACTCTTGCTTATCTTCTGATTGGCAATCACAGATGTATTTATTGTCAGTTCTATTTCTTAAGCACAAGTAGATCATTACCACCTTGCTCCGGTTTGAATGTGTGCCCTCCAAAATTCAGGTTTCCCAATATGATAGTATTAAGAAGTGGGGTCTTCAAAATGTGATGAGCCACAAGGGGTCCTCCCTCAAGAAGAATGGAATTAAGGCACTTGAAAATTTCATGCAGCATGCCATTATCACTTGCCCTTCTGCCTTTTGCCAGGTGAGGGTTCAGCAAGAAGGCCGTCACCAGATGCTGGCATCTTGGTCTTGGATTTTCCAACCTCCAGAGCTGTGAGAAATAAATTTGTATTCTTTATGAATTAGTCTCAGGTATTTTATCACAGCAGAAGAACTAAGATGCCACCTAGACTGTTCTTCCTGCTCTTTTTGGAATTGCCTCGATCTGGGTATAATCACGGATTTCACAACTTACTGCATGAGTTTGGGCAAGTGAAGCAATCTAGACCTAATTTCTAGAATCAGAAGAAGGTAGAAAATATTTCCTTGGTTTCATTTGACTTTGGAATTTGGAACAGCTGAATAAAATTTAGAATATAATGATTTCTTCTCTTAAAATATCTAAGCCTCACAGATTCAGCATATGGAGTCTCACTTCCCTATCTTAATATCAAAGGAAATCCAAACAATTGCTATTAATGATCAGTTATCCCAATTTCATGTGCCTTAGAGAGAACTGCCTGTACTGTTTAAAGGGAAGTGATGAAACAGAGCATCTTCCCTGCCTTGATTCTGGCATCAGAAAATGATCCTACACACTGACTTTCTTTTGCTCCAGTCAATATCCTAAGATCCCAGAGAAGAGCAATCTGCACCGCTTACCTGACATATGTCCTCTGCTGTGGGGTGCAAGTTAGTCATAGAAAAAAATTATTTAAAAACAGAAGTAACAACTTGGTTTCATCTTTTTCCTTCTCAGACCAATTGTCTGTGAATACTTGTTAATATTTGGTGACAACATAAAATAGATTACAAGAAATTTTAGCAAAATAAAGGTAAGAATAGAGCCAGACTTCCTATGTCTGGAATCCTATCTCTATCATCTAGCGGCTTTGTCAATCTGGAGCAAGGTAATTCACCCCTTTTCTGTGCCTTAGTTGCCACATCTTAAAAATGAAGATAATGATAATACCTACCATGTAAGGTTATTGTAAGGATTAAAGGGAATGATATGCATGTAATGCTTAGAACTTAGGAAGCTAGGAAGCACTCAAGTATTGTTGTAGTAGTAGTGCTAAGAGTAATAGAGTTTCTTCATGTCTTTCTTTTTGCTTGCCTTCCTTCTCAACAAGGAGATGTTAGAATCACAAATCTGTCTCCAGTGACTTATCTGACTGATGAAACCTGCATAGTTTGTTTTTGTTTTAGCACAACCAATAAGAAAACACGTACTTGTGATACAGCATTTTACGCACTCTGCAGACAAAGCAGGCTCTCTACTTTCACATCTCACTCTTGGGTCTGTCAGTGGAGCTATCTTTTTGAGTTGCCTGAGTACATTAGGATACCTGAAGTGTATTTAGATGTATATGTCAGGATTTGTTTCTTCATTTTAGCCAACCAAGTAGTCAGTAAACATGGTTTACATGGAGAGCATAAAAACTCAGTGACATTTTAATGCCAGCCGGAAGCAAGAAGGAAACTGAGCTTAGGAGTCTTCTTGATCTGGGTTCTTGAAAGTCACTAAGAAGATAAATGCACTAGATATTTAAATCTTGACTTAGATGAATATGTGGTGAGGAGAATGTGTGTTGGGGGGGGGAATCCACAGCTAAATTTCCCAGCAGATGCAAGAACATTAAAAATAGAAAATTTAAGTTCAAATTTGACTTCCTCCTAGATTCAATAAAGAACTAAAAAGAGTTTTATCCTTGTAGGTTATACATTTCACAAGGACACAGTGAAGACTTAACCTTTACCTTGGCCTTTTAAGATCAATTTTCCATAACTGTACTACCTCCGAAGTATTTTCTGGCTTGTGATGTTGTTACTGGCTCTAGCTTATTTATCAGTGTCATTTCTGTTGGTACTGGTAACTTATGTATAAATTTAAACCTTTGCCTCATATTTTATTTAATCAGAAACTAGAATCATTTTTTTCTGGACCACGTGGTGAGAAGAAGTCAATATATTTACAGTTTGTGGAATAGGGGAAGAATTTTATTAAGACTCTGAAACTCTCTTTGGTGAGAGTCCTTGACCTACTTACCATAAACTAGCAAATCCCATGTTTAAAGGAATTCTTTAGGTGTTGTTAAGCTGGCTCTTCTGGATCCTGAGTTATTTTTCTTAAATCTTCATGCCTTTTTCTGTCTTGGTGGGACAGAAGTTGGACTTTCAGGCTCTGCATTAATCAAAACAACAAAATCCTTAAAGGCAAGCCACTTTCAGATTTTAATTCTTGCTCCCTCTAGAAAACCTATCTGTTTTCTCTTTGAAAGAGTGATATTCTTAAGGGCAAGGATATCTGACTCATTTGTGTTTGCTGCTTCTAAAAAGGGAATACCATTTAGTAAGTGTTTATATTTAATGAATGATGATAATTTATAATTCTCTTTGCTTGTCAATTCATGTGAATATTGATATTCTCAGTGAACATAATTTAAAATTTCCATTATTTTCTCTTATTCAAGGATATTTAAATTTATATATGCTCTTTAAAATAACCATGAAGAAACAAAAATTTTAAAATATCTTTCTGCCATGGCAGCCAGAAGCTTTCACTTTCATAGGTCTTCTCAGAAACATGCATGGGTCCAAAGATTATCATTGATCTTAGAGGCAGAAGAATTTCAATGGTAGCAGAAAGTAATAACCTTCATCAATTACGAACACATTAGTCCAACAACGCTGCTGGCTTTTGTGTGGGATTGCAAAATTTGGGGGATGCACCAAAAAGTCAAAGGAGCATTCATTCATGAGTCTATTAGCATGCATTCCTTTTCATTGCTTCTATTTTTTTTCCCCAAATATTTTTCTCCATTTGTTCAGAAAATCAATGACAATAACTTAGGGTTTATACAATCCTTTTTATCTCCAAGAGCCCCTAGCATTTTGCAAATCAAATACTTGAATATACCTCATCTACATTTAATTCTTTTTATGTCTCAAATAGTAACCTAAAGTAACCCATTCTTTTCTGCTTTCATGCACTTTGATGTCTGAGGACTGACAACTTTAATGGTGCTCCTCATAAAGCAAGTGTAAAATCTTCCTTATCATCACAATAGTCCTAAAGAGCTGTAATTAAAATGCAGTGGTCAATAGGCTGCTTTTAATTAGAGCAGGTCAAATCAACTTAACCTTTGCAGTATGATGACATAAAGGCAACACTTGCAAGGAATATCACTATTCCATCCATATATTTGAATTAATCAGATTGATGTTCTGACATTCTTTACCATCTGACCAATTATATAAATAAAACTGAAATCTAGATGCCAGAAAGAGTTGAGTGCAAGAAGGAAAGAGGAAAGACAATTTCCTTGTGAGCATCATGTTGTTTTTCTTTCCTATGAATGCAGTTAAAAAATAAATTCACAGTGCTGTTTGTGAGATTGATGGATAGGATCAACTTGTGTTTAGGATGATCCTAGTTTGTTTTTCAAATCGTTATTCTAAATCTTTTGGACATAGAAAATTTTTAAAGTAAATTCTGATTATCATGCATATTACAAGACCATGTTATTTATAAACTCTGTCATAGCTGAATATTTTGAAACACAAAATTATCAAATCTACAGAGAAATAAGAGTTTTAAGAGCTCTTTTGATCTCGGATTAATCATTACGCCTGTGGAAAACCACTTTACCCCACTGAGATTCTAGCATGTTGGTCAAGGATCGTTTTTCTTTCTCTTCCTAAACATGTCAATAGAATTCAAAATTCCAGCTGCTATCTTTAATTACTTGAACAAAAATCCATTATGCAGGTAGTTCAAGTTTTAATTTACTTCCTGTTATGACACTAAAATGTCAAGAGAAAAATATGTGATTCCGAGTATAATATACAGTCTGGAGAAGTTGCCAAGGAGGGAGGACTGCTAATAGATCTATCATTTGAAAACTAAAGAGTGTTTGGAGTTTCTTCTGTGACTTAATAATCTGTTTCATTTCTATTGCAGGCTGAATTTTAGCTGGCTATTTGTAGCTTCTTTTTTATATTGCTTAAATTGGAGTCAATTTTTTACTTCTGGTTTAATAATTTAAAGAAAGCACACACTAGATTTGATCTGGCTATTCATGAAAACATTCTAATCTGTCCCTGATCCTTTCTGCTAGTGTCTAGGTGTTTACCTAGCTGAAAGCATGTGTGAAATTTCCAAGCATTATGTTGCTTTGTCAGGTTATTCAGAGTATTCCCATGCAAGCTATAAAAATAGCTGCCTCTTTGTAGGTGTGGGAAATGATACCATGACTTTATTTGACATAAATAATATAATTGTGGATTAAATACAAATATGGGTATTCCAAAAATACAAGTGAGGTTTCAAATGGCTGTGTTAGTGGTCTAGGACTGTGAGTTGACATTTTTATCAGGTTATTTGGATTCTCAAACTTTGACTCTTTGACTTAGTGTCATGTCACTCTCTCAATTTCCTGCCTGGGTAAAAAGATACGAGACTTCCTCTAACACCAATTTAATCTTGTGGTTCATGTCAGGGCCTTCATTGTGAGCTGCATAATTCCACCTTCTCTCCTATTCTTATGTGATGATGACAGCAACATTGTTTTCTATAGATGAAGCAGCCTATGAGCTAGTATCTGTTAGGTATTGGCATTTCCTCTGTAAAGGTGATTTTTTGCTCTTTTCAGGAGAACTGCTATGAAATAAACCTGCTAAAGGAAAGTTTTACAGTTTCTTTTCCACTCAGCAGGCTGAATTTCTAGGTCATACGGTAGCTTTGTTCTGCCCCAGAAGCTATTAATGAGTCAAAATCCCACAAGAAAATAGTTAACTTGGCCCTAAAGGGACATGTATAATAAGGCAAGCATGAATAGAAATGGCTAATATTTACTGAATTTTATGTGCCAAGCACTCTTCTGAGTGATTTACATGAGCTAAGTAATTAAATTGTCATCACAATAACTCTGTGTAGAGAGTAAATCATATGTATGGAAATAGTATATATTATATATATAATATAAGTATATAATGTATCTGAGTAGATTTTATACATATATATATGCATGCATACATATACACATGCATACACACGCACACATATATATGCCAACATCATCCTTCTAGTTGCTTAGACCAAAAATTTAGAGTGATCTTTGATTACTCTTGTTTTCTCTAAATCCGTGTCCATAAGCATACATCTAGAACCTGTCCATGTATGTTGAACATACATCTAGAACCTGTCTGTTCATCACCTCCACTGCCATCAACTTGGTCCAAGCCACCAGACATCTTGCCTGGATTAATAGACTCGTTAATGGGTCTTCCTTTTTCTTGATCTTACTTTTACCCCCATCTCTTTGCAGCACAGTGATACTTTTAAAACTTCAGTTAGATCTTGTCTCTCCTGTATCAATATCCTACAATTGTTCTTCATTTCATTCAAACACCAAAGTCCTTTTAATGCTCCATCAGATCCTATACCCCCCTGACCTCATCACTCACTGTCATTCTCCTGTTTGCTTGGTCCTAACCATGTTAGTCTCCTGCCATGCACACACCAGATGCTTATGGCCTTCCCTCCAGGGTTCCCTCTTTCTAGAATATTCTTCCTCTAAATATCCACTTGTCTAACAACCACGTTTTTAAAGTCCTCATTCAAATCTTACTTTTTTAATAAAACAAAGTATGTTCCATCTTACAGTCATCCTTTTCATTAGTATTAAAAAATAGGCTCAGAGAAGTTAAATACCAAGAGTACAATTTAAACCTGTGCAGTTTGTTCTTTTAAGTGACACACTAGAATTATCAGAGTCAAAATCTAAGCCCTTTTCCTTGAGGGCATACTTATACAGTTTCAGGCTTGATACAACTGAGAGACATGTACCATCTTACCCAGGTCTACCTTTCATGACTATGGCTTTGCATAGGCTGTTCTGCTATTTGAAATAGCTGTTCCTCCTCTTTCCTGCCCTTCATACCAGATTTGGCTCAAGGGCCATCTTCTCTGCTGGGTTTTCCACATCCTCACCAGATCTTCGGCCTATTTTCTATGTCCTCTTCCCACAATATTCAGGCTTCAGTTATATACTCACTGAGTTGTACTGTGTTTCATCTATTTATATACTGTATTCATTGTTTCTGACATAATGAGTACTCAGTGAATACTGGTCTGAGCATTGGATAAATGAACAAATTGTTAATCCAAGTGTCTTAGGCAGAAATTAAAATTTTGTACAAGCCAAGATTTCTGCCTTCAAAAAGCTAAAACAAGTGAAATTGCCTCTGTATGCCCACATACATGTGTACATATATGCATGTGTGTCATGAATGTACATACACTTTTGTAGTCCCAAATTTGGAGGTATGAGGAGCTTATTTCTAATACATCTCACATCTCTCACCACCACATTATAAAATATTTGACTCTTTTAATGTGGCTTCTGTCCAACAAGTGAGGTGCTTTTTGTTGTTAAGTGCATTCTATGGAAACTGATGAGACAGTTTCATTAAAGAAAGGTTTTCAAATATACCTAAACTTTCTAGAAGGAAAGCCATACATTTAAACTAAAGACAATATTTTTGAAATAATCTCACTTTGCTAGCCCAAATTGAGTACCATGCCTTCCACACAATTTTCTTTAGCCATTATTGCTTACTTTGCTTGCTCCAGAGATGTTTTTCTATTACAGATCAGTTCTAGACTGAATGTTTATATCCCCTGCAAAATTCATATGTTGAAGCCCTAATTTTCAGTGCAGCTGTATTTTGAGATAGGACATATACGGAGGAAATTACAGATACGTGAAGTCGTAAGGGTAGAGACCTAATCCAATAGGATTAGTGTCTTCCTAAAAAACAGACTCCAGAGAGAGCTTCCCACCCCTCCCTACATGCCCTGCTTCCCACATCCAGCTGTGTGCCCTGGGCCAGCCTGGAAGAAACCCAATAGGCTGGAAACCTTGGAGCATCCAAAACTGTGAGAAAATAAATTTCTGTTTTTTAATTTACTAAATCGATGGTATTTTGTAATGGCAGCTTGAACAGAGTAAGACATATACGCTGGTATATTTACAGTTAGTATTTCTTTCACAACACTCATTCTTATTTCTTTAGATGAATAGTAAATTTAGGGGTACAGAAATGCACACTCTTCCTATTCACTCATTCATGATTGTATTACTTAGAAATAGTAAGTGTTTACATTTCTTGAATGACATGCCCTTTTCTTCTAATAAATTAAAGCTTCTTTTCTTTTCTTTTCTTTTATTTTGTCTTCTTTTGGCAGATTTAATATTACATTTCTCGACCTTTTTAACTGTGAAAAAAACAAGTGGAAATTTCTAGGGTACAATGAGAACTGCTTTTGCTTATCACGAACACTTGGCTATTTCATTCTGAATTTTCTAGAGTAAGAAGTTAAAAATGCATATTTCTTAAAACTTAGGCTTCAGGCAGTGATTTTAACATTTTTTTGGAGTCACAGTCCCTTTTGAGATTTTAATGGAATGCATATGCCTATGGGCAAATATATGTAAAATTTCAGCTGTTCATGGACACCAGGAAACCCGTTCGAGGACTCGCTTAGGTGTTGTTCTTGAATCCCAGGTTATGAATCTCTGTTTCTAGGCAGTGTAACTGTGTTCATCACAGCAGTTGGGACTAATCTGAGCTTTCTCTAAATACTTGAAAATAGAAAGATTTTGGAGTTACATAATCTGAAATAACATTCTAAGTTTTCCACACCAGTACTTCTTATGAAAGACTCTAAAGTGGGGAAGTGTGAGCTTCTGATATTGGAAGTTTTACAGTACTGAGTAAACTAATAATTCTGTAAGCTCCCTAAAACAGCCCACTGCTTTCCTGATGGAATCAGCAAAGTAGGTTGCCTGTGATATTTTTAAAATGATGTGGGGAATGTTTCAAGCCCTGACCACAGACTACACATTAAAATGAGTCACGATGGTGACCTATACTTTGAGCCATAGAGACAAACAGCCTTAAGGGAAATCAGTTTCTGAAAAGCAGCTTGTACGTTCTGATATATGTCATGTTTTCCTAATAGAAGTAAAGGATGAGGAGCGATTAGAGGGACTCCCTGCATTGGTGCACTTACAAGCTGACTCTGGAGCTCCGTCAAGAGAAGGACTGCCTCAGATATTGATGGGGTGGGGGTTTGCTCCCGCTTCTCTCCCTGGGCTTAACTGAGCCAGCATTACAGTATTAAACCTGGAGACTTCTTCTACAGTATATCTTACCTTCTAACTCCATGGGAGAAGAAAAGAAGCATATGGCATTTGTTCTTACTTAGGAAAAAAACTAACCTTATAAACTCTAACTTCTAATGGCTTTAGTTTAAATGTAACAAATGAACCATTGAGATATAACATAAAAATTGAAGACTTTTAATGATACTTTAATTATAATGAAGGAGAATAGAACAGTCCTTCAGTAACCCTCTTTATTATGTTAGATGCTGAAAAGCAAATACACACGAAACAATATGGTTCTTTTGTTACCAAGCGGATGCTCTGATGGATGAAAAAGTCCATAGTGTACAATATGGATAATGATGTCCCTGATCATAAACATATTCTTTCTCTTTTTATAATGAGAAGATTCATTTAAGTCCACTGCTTTGCTAATGTGGAATCAGGGATACAATATGTTGATGGTGTTCTGTGGAGGACAATATGCAGAAGACATCTTAGACATAAGAAAAATTTGAGTGCATTTGGTATTCAGAAGAAACAGATTTTTAAGCAAGAACAAAAATTCTCTCCCAGATCATCAGATATAACAAGTTTGATGCTGCACAAGTGGCATTTTTTTGTGTGTAAATGCAGCAGAAATCTGTTTCTCCTGAGTCCCCTGCTATTTATGAATGCAAAGAAGAAACCAAGCTTCCCTTCCCTAATTGCACCTGGCAAATAGGCAGAATGACAGATTGGGAATGTTCTTAGTCAGTAAATTGCTTAGACAGAGCCAAACACCCTGGCACACACAATAATTATATCTTCTCTTCCACCTCCCACGTACACAATCACCATAGCTGTCATTTCTACCACCATTGAGAAAATACCCAAGGCTTCCAGGTCTTGTCTCTGTGCATGTCTTTATTTCCCAGCTTCATTCTTTAATAAATATTTGTTAATAGATATGCTTTGGGGTTTTAAAGTTGTATCCATTTCAAGATATTCCACCTATAACCTTGAGCAGGAAATGCAATTATATGTTTCAGAATATTTTCTGAGAGTCTTTGTGAGATTGGTTTGTTGGAAAGAGCGCTGATTTTTGAATCCTAGCTCTGCCAGTTGTGTGATCTTAGAGAGCAACTGAAACTTTCTTGAACCTGTGGTTTTTATCTATAAAATGGAAATGATAATGCTTACTATTTTTCTCAAAGAGTTACTGTGATAAAATTAGATAACATATATGAAAGTACATGGTATACTGAAAAATGTTTTCAAAGTAATACCATTTTTATTATTTCTGTTATATATAACTTTGCTTCTGACAAACCAGATCAAAAATTCAATTTACATCTGCTACCTGTGGCATTTTATAAAATGGTACAAAAAGGTCTTTTTTATACTGTGAGTCTTCATGTCAGTTAACAGACAAGAATTAAAGCAGTCTGCTTTAGTCTTCTTAGACTGCTATAACAAAATAACCTCACTTAAGTAGCTTATGAACAACAGAAATTTATTTTTCACAGTTCTGGAGGCTGAGAAGTTCAAGAACAAGCCACAGCAGCTTCAGCGTCTGGTGAGGAACCGCTTTCTGGTTCACAGATGGCAACTCCTCTCTGAGACCTCACACAGTGGAAGGGGTAAACAAGCTCTCCGGAATTGCTTTTATAAAGGCACCAATCTTATTCATGAGGGCTCAGCCCCATGACCTAATCACTTCCCAGAGACCCCACCTGCTAATCACATTGAGGGTTAGGATTTCAACTTACAATGTTGAGGGACACAAATATTCAGACCAAAGCACAGTCCTTGGTCAAGTCGATGAAACAAATAAGTGGGACATCTAGGTTTAGAATACAGTTGTTTTTAAAAGTATATATAAATATAGTAATTCTATACTTTCAATGTTTAAAAATTGTTATCATATTTTATAAATCAAAATAGACTAAAATAACACTTTTAGGATCCAGGTCCCAGAAATTTAAACATCTTGTTTGATGATTATCTCTTCTTTTTATTCTTTTGTCTCTGTGTTTAACACCCTACTCAAAACCTTAATTAATTTTAATAATTAATTGGTAGATATTTGTCCCCATCTCTACCACAGTTTCATTATCTAGGAACTGAGTAATATAACACTTACTTCATGGGTTTGCTATGAAGATTAAATAGAGATAGAATCTTAGAACTCTTTCAAAAACAAGCATTGCTCAATTACTACTTTTTCATTAGTATCATTCATTCATTAAATAAATTGATTTATCACCTACTATGTGCTAGGCACTGTTATAAAGATTTAGGCTATAAAAGTTGACATAATGAACAAGATTCCAGCTATTAGAGAGTTTATATTCTAGTTTGAGGAAGAGGAAGGCAGATAATAATCAATAAACCTAATAAATGAGAGAATATTATTATCACTATGGGAAAAATATAGGGAAGGGGGAGTGCATAGGCAGTGTTGATGATTAGGGATGAGACAAATGTACAAATTTAAACCGAGTAGTCTGGGTAAGTCTAATTGAAAAGATCACATACGATTTGAAGAAACGTGTTAGCAGCCATGCACATATCTAGCAGACGAATTATCCAGATAGAGGCAACAGCCAGTGCAAAAACTCTCAGGCAAGAGTCTGCCTACAGTGTGAGTATTAACGAGCTCAGATTGCCTGGAGCAGACTGAGAGAACAGTGATAACAGGTGAAGTCAAAGAGAGAACACCTTATAAACCCCTGGAAAGACCTGCACTTGGGGGCAATTGGAGGATTCAAGATGAAGTGGCACCATCTGACCGATGATTCAAGATCTCAATGCCTGTTGTATTGAGAGTATCCTCTCAGGAGGTGAGGGTGGACATAGTGAGACCAGTTAAAAAGTGATTAGAGTATCAGAGGTGAGAGATGATGGAGGCTTGGACAAGAGGATAGCAGTGGAAATGGTGGTAAATTGTTTGTGGATGTATTTTGAAGGTAGGACCAATAGGATCACCTTATGATTTGGATTTGGGATTTGAAAGAAGTCAGAAAATAAGTTTTACAATGACTTACTTCAATTTCTAACCACAAAAAGTTCCAAGAACCGTTCAGAGATTAGTTGACCTACACAGACTTTGAAGTTTGCAAAAGAAGATGAGAATTAAGGATAAAAATTAATATGGGCTTTCCTCAAACAACTTCATTGTTGAAAGAAAGAATACCAAAGAAGGTTTGATTATTTTGCAAAGAGTGGAGGGGACTATTATCAACATTTTGCACCCCATACTTACATTTATTTATTGCCAGAGAGACAAGGTTGTATTTGCATATCCAGGGGAAAAGTGAGTTAAATGGAGCTGAAGCAATAGAGTTTCTTGTTTAGTTCAGACTGTGGAACCAGGCTACTTTGGGTATGAATTCTGTTCTATTATTTACTAATAAGTTTAGCCCTGAACTCACAAGGTTATTGTAAGGATTAGACAAATTATTTTAAGAAAAGAGTTCAGAATAATGCCTAGAAATTCATGTCATATAAGTATTAGGTATTATTCTGTGTGTGTGTGTATGCATGTGTTTAGAGTTGTTTGTTTTATGTTGTTCTTTTATTGCCAACTTGTACTCTCATTACTCAGCAACTTTGCAGAATGCTAGTTTATTAAGATGTCAGTTGATCAGCCTCTGAGGGACTGATTTATGCTCAACTCAGATGAATCTTATTCACAAGGCAAAATAACAACTTAATTGTTTTCTCTAAAATTAATACTGCCAAAATAACCAAATATACATGTCAGCAAATATAAAATTATCTTCCAGAATATTCATCCAACAATGGAGAAACAATGTCAGAAAGCAGAAAGTGGTTGAAGACCTTAAGAAATGTTTTTATAACATTGTGGCAACGTGGTACATTATCGTTTCCTGTAAGAATACTTGGAAAGAAAACAAGAATCCTGATATCAGTTAGTCAGCAAAAATATTTTCTAGATAGAAATGAGGACCTCCATAATTATCATTTTTCCATAGATTTTCATTTTTAGTAATGCTAGCATATGACAATCCATATCTTTCCTTTGATTACAAAATCTTCTTTATTATTTTAATATGCCTCCAGTGCATGTGGTCATTTTCGGAATTTTAACTTATTTTGCACTAATTGTACTCACTGTATGTGAATTGACAGTTTACTGATTGCCTAATGATATTGAGGAGTGTGCATCCACCTCATTAGTAATATATACATAAGTCATATTTCAAAGTGTATTATTTTTTGAAAGATATATCAGATCAACTAATCCATGTGTGAATGAATTCTAGTTAGCTCCATCATAAGAAGTTGTTTTTCCCAATTGTGAGTATCTAACTCCTGTAACATAGTACTGTATTCTGAGACTCACTCTTCAGTTTCAGTAATTAGGAAGGAAAGAAAGGGAAACAAGAAGAAAAAAATGGTGTCTAGGGATGGAATGTGGTTCTTCTTGAAATATCTTAGTGAGAGAGGATTAGAAAACTATTACTACTTGGACAAAGTTTTGCAGCTGTCACTATCAAACCCATCAGATTCACCATGGGAGCCATATTCTGAAGATCTGTGACCTCAAGATGACAGCTCAGAGCCCCAAAGTGATAAAAAATGCAGAATTAGCTTCTTTTAATCATTAATCATTTTTTGTGTAATTTGATTTTTCTGCTCATTTGTTTTAAATCCACCCAGACATTTTTGTTTTTTCTTCGGAGGACTCCCAGGCATTTGTTTTACCCAATGCAATTAAAAATTCATTATGTGGTCCACAGAGTTCATCTGAATTTGGCACTGCTTTGGAATATTCAGTTATTTGCCTGGGCCAAGAGGAATTCTTTTGAGAAGATAAAATATAGGATTTTAGCAATAATGATGTTGCTTTGGCTTATGTAAGTACTTAATTAGTGCTGCAGGAAACCACATCATTAACTTTCAATAATATTTCCTGGAACATAAAGTATAAAAGACAAAGTTTATGTTATTTAAGATACATTTACAACAAAAATGTGCACATATACACACCAATAAAATTATAAGGAACATTATATTATAAAAGAAAAAATGACTACTCCAAAGTGAAATTGATTACATGTATTAGATCATATTACTAGAAAAATTTGAAATAATGTTGATTGGATCTGATGTTCTGACTCCACAAATTACTTCTTATATGTGATGTTTGTTTTAAAGGCACCGCATATATATCTTATCAAATGCTAGCAAAATAAAACAATATTGCCAAGAAAAAAAAATTCTTTCATACCAGTACAGAAGAAAGACCACAATTCATTATTGAGAAGAATTGTCAGATTTATATGCACGTAAGGTAGCACGAAAGTGACTACCAGCTCTGGACAGCATTTCACACAAATTTACTGTGTAAAGTAGAAGAAAAACACAATGAAAATGTCTCATAGCTTTTTGGAAGATAAATACATGCACCTGGTGATTGTCCCCTGTAAAGTCCATAATAAAATTATGAATTGCCTTGGAATTATGGTTGCAGTTCCAAGGAACAGAAAGGCCCAAGACTTTGCATTTTAAAATAAAAAGTTTCAGTCCCCATATTAGGCCTATTATGTTTACAGACACTCTAAGGAGAGAATGGGGAGTTAGCTGCCTCCCTTGTTTTTATCAAACAAAGATAGTTCAGTTTCATTATTTCACCCTTAAACAACTGAGACAAACAATTTGAATGATATTTATTAAGACATAGAGAGCCGAGGGGACTGTATGTGTATGTATACATTATGTGTGTGTGTTTCTTTCTTGCTTTCTTTGTAAATTACTGACTTTAATGGTGGCTATAATTAATTTTACAGAATTTTAATATGAGCAGTCAACATAAGATTAAAATCACTTTCCATATATTTGAAAGTCATTTGTGTGGTTATGTCAGCTTTACCATCTGCTGAGTAAATTAGGCTCAAATAAAAATATATATCTGAAACCACTTAATTGTGCCAGAAAATCTTTAAAAGATTCTAAAACAACGTGCTTATTAACTAAAAATAACCAGTTGTCATATAAATAACATTATTAAAATTTATTAAGGGACATACATATGTCTATCACTGGAGAAGTATAACTTATTCTTGGCAAGAAAGATGTAGTCCTATAAATATAAGACTTTTTTTCATTAATCTCTAAGAACAATAAAAAAAATCAGTGAAAAAAATGTAATTTTTTTCCTGACAAAACAAAGTGTTTCTATAATTCACCCAAAAGTATACATGTTTGAGAAGTCAGGAAATTCTGAAAAACTGAAAAAACTTTTAGTTTGTCTCTCCTCATTTGTAAAATATACTGTGTAAAATTTTAGTATTTAAACTAATTTGGTACTGTACCAAACATAAATGGGATAAAACAGATTTCCATAAAACAAATTTTAAATTTAAAAAAATGAATACAGATTTAAATGTGAATATTAAAACTAAAATTATAGGACAAAATATGAGGAATGTTTTGATAATTTATTTTATTTTATAATTTCAACTTTTATTTTAGATTGGGAGTAGGATTTCATGTACAGATTTGTTACTTGAGTATATTGCATTATGATGAGGTTTGGTATATGACTGATCTTTTCACTCAGGTACTGAGTAAGTACCTGATAGTTTTTGAGCTCTTCCTCTCCTTCCCTTCTCTATAGCCCCTAATGTCTACTGTTGCCATCTTCATGTCTACGATGATCCAATGTTTACTCTCACTTATAAATGATAACATGTGATGTTTTGTTTTCTGATCCTGTGTTAATTCACTTAGAACAATGGGCTCCAACTGCATCCATGTTGCTGCAAAACACATGATTTTGTTCTATTTTATGGCTGCATAGTATTCCATGGTGTATATGTACCACAGTTTCCTTACCCAACCCACCATTATTAAGTACCTAGGTTCATTCCACATTGTTGCTATTGTGAATTGTGGTACTATAAACATATGAGCGTTGTATCTTTTTGGTAGTGTATTTTCTTTTGAATATATACCTAGTAATGGAATTCCTGGGTCAAATGTTAGTTCTGTCTTTGAAAAATCTACAAACTGTTTTCCACAGTGGCTAAACTAACATTCCCAACCAAGAGTGTATAAGGGTTCCTTTTTTTCCACAACCTCTCCAGCATCTGTTGTTTTTCGACTTTATCATAATAACCATTCTGACTGGTGTAAGATAGTATTTCATTGTGGTTTTGATTTGCATTTCTGTGATGATTAGTGATGTGGAACATTTTTTCATTTGTTTCTTGGCTACTGTATGTCTTTTAGGAAGTGTCTGTTCATGCCTTTTGCCCATTATTAATGAGGTTATTTGTTTTTTGCTTGATGAATTGTTTAAGTTTCTTGATATTAGACCTTTGTCAGACACATAGTGTGTGAATATTTTCTCCTATTCTATAGGTTGTTTGTTCACTCTGTTGATAGTTTCTTTTGCTATGCAGGAGAACTTTAATTAGATCTCACTTGCTAATTTTTGTTTTTGTTGCAGTTACTTTTGAAGACTTGGTCATAAGTCTTTCCTAAAGATATGGTAAGTTTTATAGCAAAATTTAGATGAGGAAGGGGTTTTTAATGTATCACTAGATATAGAGAGCAAAGGAACTTTGGTAGACTTAATTATCAGAATAAATAAATAAGAATTCAATTTCTCTATGGCAAAATATGTGACTTTAACAGAATTGTAATACAATTACTAAATTTGGTAAATGATAATATTTCTACACATCTGATGGACAAATAATTGATAATTCTAGTATAGTGTGCAAATAGCTCTGAAATAAGAAGCACAAAACATTCAGGTAATTTACAAAAAATGCAATTTTAAAATTATATTTAAAAATTCAACTTTGCTAATTAATAGAGAAAAATGAAATAAATACAAAACCGACTACTTACTTTCCATCTATCAGATGAACCCACCTCCCCCTAAAGAACAAAAAAATACACAAAAGCACAAAATTGTGAATGTATCCTATCCTGTTGGTAAAACTGTAAATTAATGCAAACCTTTAAAAAAGTCACTTGACAATGTTCACCAAAATTTAAATATATATTCACCATAACTCAGGAAATAATTCCAAGGAGATAATTGCCAAGTGGTTAAATATGTCTAATATATGAATGTTTACTGTTACATTGTTTTAACAGTGAACTATTGCAAACAAGCTTAATGTCCACAAGCAGAGTCTGCTTAAATAAACATTGTTATATTCTGGTATTTTAATTTATTTGAGTAAATATATTTATCCTGGAATTCTTTGATGCCTATTAAAATAATGAGATATAGCTATACTGGTAGTGACATAGAAATAACTTTCTGACATATTGTTTAGTGAAAAAAAGCAGATAACAAAATAATATTTAAAAATATCCTCATTGATATAAAATTCATCTGTGTACTTGTGTGTGTATGTACATGTATCTAAATGAGACCATTTGGAAAGATGAAAGATTTTAATGTTTCCTCATGTAGTTTGTCTATATTTTAATGAGTATTCTTTAAAAAATTTGTAATTAGAAATAAGGTTGCTTTAATTTTAAATATCATTAATGAATTAAAAAATATATGCCCAATCGTACCCCATATTGTTCAGAGAATCAAGAGTAGCAATTTTTCACACTGCTTGTGAGAGTATAAACTGTTTGTAGTTGCTAAGCCAATATGACAATATACATCAAAAGCATTGAAGCATGCAAACCACCACTCCCAAACCTAGAAATTTCTTTTGCAAAAAATATGAAGAAAGTGTTGTCCCTGTTATGAATGAGGTCTGTGTAGTAAAGAGAGACTGGAGCAGTCACAGTCAGAGGGCCACAGGTGTGCTTGGTTTCACTCAAAAAATGTTTTTGTTTTATTCTAAATTTAAGCCAACATTTAAAATTTGAATGTTTCATAGAAATTACAGGTTCCTAGTTTCTCTTGAAAATTCAGAAGATCTGGCACACTGGGGACAAATATACCCGTGACCACGAACAGCTGGGACTAAGTAGAGGCTGTCACTTTGAGACAGGATTTGTGCTAACAGGTCCCACCATTTCTATACTTATCTCACTTATTTTTACCAATTTGACCTTTAAATTTACAATTCCTGGGTTAAGGTATTTGCTAATCAACTGAAGAGAGAAAATTCAATCCCAGAAATTTTCCCTACATGTCTGAGATACTCTATTTTTGTCTAGAATGAGTCTATTTTTTCATTTAATATTCTTTCTTCATCCAGATCATGAGTCACTGACTTCTCCAGTAGTTTTACTATCTTATATTGTGTAAACCAAACAGATTTACTCTTTGGCTTGGGGCCTGGAAATCTGAAGAGAAGAGTGCATGGGTTTAACTGTTTAGTGGAATTTTCAGTTCATCAAATGTTTTGCCTTTATATGTAGTGAAAGTTTCTGGCTTTCGCCATCAGATACTTTTCTAATTACTTCACTCCAATTCATTATAGATTTGCTTTGGATGGAGACCAGGTCTATTAACTCTCAATTTCAACAAGAGTCTCAGCAAAATTTTCAGTCTGCCAGTGCTTGTCCTTAAGCTACGCATTTCTGTAAGGGACATTGTTTTCCAAATAGCAACATGGCCCGATTTATATTGGAAATCTGTCAAATTGCATTAAACTACTCTTGATTGAATTAGCAGTTTCCAAGCTTCTTTCTCACAGCTGTCATGGAGTAGAGCTGCACAATCTGTTCAGCTGGTTCCAGGGCAGGTGTTTTTTCTTGACAAATGGTTTTTTCTTTATACCAGCCGGTCTAGAGACTGAAAGTCTTTTTAGGAGGATTACGAGAGGAAATCAAGAATTTTTTTTCCCCCCCACTGGCAACTTTACTTTTGGCTTATCAGATAGCCTAAACCCTGTGGGCTACCTGCTTAGTAGCTTAGCAAAACTAAAAATATGGTTCCTGAACCGCAGGTTGCAAGGAGGGAACAAAACCTGAGCTCTGGAAAGCCAGCTGCTTTTGAAAGAAGTTGAAACATATACATAATAGAAATGCCTAATATGATATTTAACCATTATTGTTGTGAGTTGGAATTTAAGACTTCCAATTTGACGATGCTTATAAAAATGTTTTGGGGACACAGTCTTATGGGAAGTACTAGACTGTATTACTGGAGAGAAATTAGGAGGGTGGAGAGAGAAATATCTAATTCTGTAAGTAAGGAAACTTAAACCAAAAGAATTGAAGGGTCATTGTAACAGAGGGAAGGTTAATGGTAGAGCCAGGGTAAGAATACTAATCCTCTCCTATGTATTCAGGTCATCATATAACTAATGCATCATTTAAAATGTAAAACTCCTGTCTTCTAGAAGCTTAAAATCAAGATGGGACCATGGGACTGGGACTGCACTGTTACACATGCACACACACACACACACACACACACACTCTAAAACAAATACCACTTGAAGACAACAAAACTCTTCCAGATTAGCAAACCCTACTGGGAATATGTAAATCAACAAACCCTAATATGTTCATCTGAACCCCCTGTAGAAAAAGAACAATAGGACATTCAAAAGTGCAGAGCTTATAACTTGCAGTGAACGCCAAGAACGAAGTTCTCAGTTTCAGCTGAGAAGGGCTAGGAGGTAGCTCTTCCGAGAACGTCCACCCCAGCATCCGCCCACCAAGTATTTATTGAAAGGGCTTGTATGAACTACAAACATCCACTAGATAGTCATTTAAAGTGGATTACTGAGGCACCTGTGACCTTAAACACACTCACACTGCATTCTTAGGAGGCTGTTTTCAGTGTTCCTTATCACACCACACACTCCACTCCCTGTCCTGTTTTCAGGGTCAAGGAGTTTCATTCCTATGCACAAATAACATACACAGTGCCTCAGTATTTTTCCATGCCCTAACCTCAAATGTCATGTACATAAGCTTGAATATGTTGCCATGCATCCCCACATCGCCCCCATCTTTAATTCTTAGAGCATGCTGGTCATCCATTGCAGTAAGCTTCTTTTGTTCTTTCTTGGTTGTATATGCATCGCGTGGCAGCACAGAGCCATCTGCAGATACCTAGCAAACAGATACAAAACAGAATAAGTATAGTGGCCATCACCCAAATGTGTATGTTTAACCCAGACAACAAAGTGTTCCGGTTTAACCATTGAAAGCCTTCTTGTAATTGCTGAAGAGTACTTGTTTGTAATTGCTGTGACCATTCTTTATTTCTTTAATTCACACCCAAGAGTGGAAATTTGAAAAGACAAATGGTCTTGATAAGCCCCTTGAAGATGTGCTTTTCTAAATAACTGCAAGGTGGAATTTCCTTCCAAGTTCCGGGTTAAATTTACAGGCAGCCACAATTCTGCATGCTGTTTTAAAATCATGACATAGGTTATATTTACCTGTGTAACATATTGATGAGACAGCACGTAGCAACCGCTTTTTGATGGGGTTGTTTTTTTTTCTTCTAAATTTGTTTCCTGGTACCTGTCAGTGGGTGGAGGGGTAGGGGTGGGGTATCCGGGGGTGGAGGGACTTTGGAGGGATAATATTAGGAGAAATACCTAATGTAGATGTTGGGGGAATGGATGCAGCAAAGCACCCTGGCACATGTATACCTATGTAACAATCCTGCACAATCTGCACATGTACCCCAGAGCTTAAAGTATAATTAAAATTTTTTTTTTAAAAAGTTAAATTTGCAAGCTTAGCATCCCTTTTGGGCTAATAGTAAAGATACTCCTGAGGAATGAGAGTAACACACTTGTGCTATTGTAGAAAAACAAAGAGAGGGATTACTAGACAATAAAGTCAAGGAGCCAGTAAGTTTAATCCATCTCAAATTTTCAATTTGGGGGTAAGACAGGGGCATCCATTGACCTCCTGTCCAAGAAATATTATTAGATGACAAAGGCGGGTTAGCATCCTACCATGTAATAACATTAAAAACGGGGATTTAGGACATGACTTCAATAAACATGTTCTTCAGCTGATCCCCCTTGGCAAATAACAAGAGTTACCAGTCACCCCAACATCCATGCCTGTCTTACTTTCTCAGATGTTTCCCCAGTTACCACCAGATACACAAGAAACTGATTCTCTATATTTGCAGGAGCTTCCATGGTGGCAAGCTGGATAGTTGCTTGTTAATCCAATTTCTTTAGCTGTCCTCAGGTAATGTCTGGTGCCTTTCAAGTCATCACCATCAGTGCTGGTCAATTCTCCAACGACGGGTCCTGTTTTCAGGAAGAGCCCATATTCCCCCTTTTTTGTTTATTAAAATGTACTTTAAGAGTTTGATGAGTTTATTTAACAATGGCTAACTGGCTGAGTTAGAGAGGATGCTAGTCTTGTGTTGTAGGTGCCAAAATTGCAATGCTTACGCAAATTGAGTACTAATATAGCAAGGTTTATTATTAGCTTTTATAGTTTGTGGAAGGCCTAAAGTTATAATATATTTAAACAAATGAGAAATTGCGTCTTTAGTTTTTTCTCCTGTTCTGGGGGGTAGCATATAAAAAGCCTGCATCGGTGTCCACAGTAATGTGCAGAAACTTAAAACATCCAAAGGGTGGATACTGAGTAACATCAGTTTGCCAGATATCATTAGGCACCAGACCTTGTGGGTTAGCACCAAGCCCTAAGGGAAAAGGAGAAAGCAAATGCCATTGGCAATCAGGGCAAGTTTTAATAATCATGTAAGCTTGAGCAAGTGTTAAATGAAACTGTTGTTTAAGACGGTGAGTGTTCTGATTAAAAAAAGCATGATCAGCTTGAGCTTGCCAAAAAAGGCAGGAGAGTCTGAAAATCACATTTGTCTTTGTACCGGAGCATCAGCTTGAGCATTCCCTTCTTACAAGGGACCAGGTGGCCCAGCATGAGAGTGAATATGGGTGATGTAAAGATGGTGATGACAGGTACAGAGGAGCTTTTGCACTGTAAGAAACAAAGCTATTAGAGATTCAGTAGTAATGCCCTTTACATGTGCAAGATTTAAATGAGTAATACTGTACACTGCATAAGCAGAATTACTGACTATATTTATGTTTTGGTGAGGAAAAGTTTGTAAGGCCAATATCAGGACACCCAACACCACCTGTTGTGTAGTTAAAAAATGTTCCTGGATTTTGTGCTGCCAATTTTGCATGGCATCTTGCCACACTATAGCTGTCTTTTCAGTTTTGTCTGAACCATCTATAAAGACAGCGATGGTGTGAAGCAAAGGCTTAGAGACAACAATAGATACAAATTTAACAGGCACAGTTTGTAAGAAGTTCAGGAGCTGAGAGGCTGGTAAACGGAAGCTGATATTACCAATAAAGTCAGCCATTGCTACTTGCCAGTTAAGATCGCAAGCTAGGAGAGTATGAAATTGTTCCTTTCTTAACGGTAGGAAAAGAATAACAGAGTTATATATTAATAATTAGATGCAATGTCAGTGCCCCTTTATAATCGGAGAAGCTATTAAACCTGTGGTCTTTTGTGTATGTTTACAGGAGTTATGAGACATGTACACAGCACATAAAATACAGAAATGGCAAAATATAAAGCCTACCTGCTAAACTAAGGCATGGAAGAGATGGATATTTTAAATGATTTTTACGATATTTTGGCCATTGAAAGTCATTAGAATGTGCAAGTCAACAGGATAATAACCCTGCTTTGAGTTAGCTTAAGTGTGTAAAAAAACAAAAAACAAAAAAAACTTTTTAAAATGTCCTTTGGTGCTGGCCATTTTCTTGCATTAGCCTTTAGCTGGAACGTGTTAGAAGTGAGCTTGGGAAAGTAGGGCTTGGCTGGTTTCTTCCCATCTGCTCCGGGCCCCTTAGGCAGCTTCTCTTTTTAACAGCCCGCCACCTGTTGCTACTCTTGCCCTGAGAGGAAGGGAGGAAAACTACAAGTAGCAGCGAGAAGCCAGAGAATAACTAGGGAGTAGCGTGTATGTGTCAGCACGGAGGCAGGATGCAAGAGGGTAACTGGCTGGAAGAAAACCACTCCTCTCATCCTCCGGGCCACCTATGCTTACAGCCAACCCTATTAGGTAAGGTACTGAAAATATACTGGACTTTTAAAATTATTTTTACTACCCCCAAGTAGAGAGGCTCGGGCAGAGCAGACATGCAGCACAGGGTCTGCTTTGAAGTTTCCTAGCCAGAGTGTTTTTAAACATTTTATAAAAAAAGCAAAACAAACATTCCTTACTGCTGTGTCTGCCTTCTGAAGATGACAGCAGCTGGCAGAGCTCGTCCACCTCAGCCTAGTTAGCATTTAACATGTGGCTAAGGGAGAGCACCCCTCATTAGCGGGCTTCTCCCCCAGAGCTCTGTACTCGAGGCTGCTCCACACCCATCTGCCTACCTTAGGCTAATAAGATAGCGGTGCGATGGACTGTTCTTTAGCCTTTTCCCTAGAGAGCCAGGGAAGACAAGGAATTGCTTGTCAGCTGAGACATGTGAGGGGTGGCAGGGATGGGCAGAAGCAGGAAAAGCAGCAGCACAGCAAGCAGCAGGCCACTTTCTGGGCACAGTTACTGAGGCATGTGACCTTGGTGAGGAGGATTCTCAGGACCGGGCTAAAGCTGCCTGCAGCCACCTGGAGACTTGGTTTATGCCTCTTGGCCTCCCCTCCATCACCACAAACCAAGAAAGGGGCAACTTGCCTAGACAGCTAGTGACTAAATGGGCACTCCATGGCATCTTAGCAACAATCCTGCCCCAGGCTTCTATGGGCAGCACAAAAGCCAGAGCTATCTGGGATAAAACCCAGGAGGCAGCATGCAACTTTCCTTTATACTACAGGGAAACAGAATGAAGACAAGACCAGAAAGGTCAATGCTGGAAGTAGGAAGTGAGAACTTGCATATTAGGAAGACAATCAGAATCAGCCACTTTTCTTACCTCCTGGAGGCACCCCTCCAGCAGGGAAGTTTGTTAAGGAGACATGGACACCCGATCATATGGATGTTCACTGACAAGGGATCTTATCCAAGAACTGTCCTTTGGGCTGCCGCCAATCTCCGCAAGGGAGATTGGAAGTGCTGTTGGCTGAATGGGGTCAACAAATGCTGGTCCCTTAAGGGTGGAGGAAAGGAAGGCAATGGCTTTTCTGTTTTCTAAGGCTCGGGTCCATCCTCATCATCACTAGAAAAGCTATCTTCTTTACTCCCCATAAAAGGGAATGAAGCAGAGAGAGAAATCTCTCCCTGTTGCTCTGGTTTCTGTTTTCCCTTCTCCTTTAAAATTTCCTGAATTCCCTTCAGGTGGAGAAGATGGGTGGTTTGACTCACCGCAATCTGGCAGATAAAGAGGATACAACGCAAGGCGTTCCAGCGCCCAGGTGGTCAAAATAGTAACATTAGTAAAATGACCTTGCTCATATCCTCTTTTCAGGCAGCGACTTACCTGCTCCCATTATTCTAAATCTAAGATTCTTTGATCAGAAAACCAAGGGCATTCCTGCTGAATTAAGAGCATAAGCTTGTGTAGAGCTCCAGGCTTTACAGTGCACTGGATAGCCTTAAGTAGCTATCCTTTCTGCTCTTTGGTCATTTCTTGACCTAGCCCTTGGTATTTTATGTGTGTGTCCCATCCTCCCAATGGGAGTCAGGACTGTCCCTTACCAGGATTCCCCAAAAATTGATGAGCTCTTCACTTTCATGCATAAATTCATGCCTGGAGCAAAACTTGCAGAGCTTACAGCTTGCAGTGAACGCCAAGAACAAAGGACTCAGTTCCAGCTTAGCGGGGCTAGGGGGTAGCTCTTCCCAGAGTCTGCCCCAGCACCAGTCTGCCAAGTATTTATTGAAAGGGCTTATATTAACTACAAACACACACTAGATGGTCATTTGAGGTGGGTTGCTGAGGCACCTGTGACCTTGTACACACTGAACAGCATTCTCAGGAGGTTTTCAGTGTTCTCCTTATCATTACCACATATCCCACTGCCTGTCTGTTTTAAGAGTCAAGGAGTTTCATTCTCATGCAAAAATAACATATACAGTGCCTCAGTAATTTTCCATGCCCAATCTCAAATGTCATGTACATAAGCTTGAATATGTTGCCATATGCTCCCTACAAAAAGTGAAAAGTCAATAATTTTTGAAAGGATTTTACTAGCAATAAAATAATCATTGTGAGAAAAGATAAGCAAAACAATACATTTAGCATGTGACAAGTGGCAGTTTCTGCTTGATGAGACTTGGATGAGTTTGAACATGAAACATTCTCATATGTCAGTCTCTGTGGCTGACAGGGCCTTGGGAGAAGCTAACACTGAGTGGAGGATACAGGACTGATCTAAAGAAAAGAACTCTACTAAGAGGTGAGATGCAGAGAAGGTAACTGGGTAATACAAAAATCCTCAAGTAAGATGGTAAGGTTTTAGACCATCATCAATACAAAGACGTCTAATCTGGTGAAAAGAAACCGTCAAGAGAGACATCCCAGGTGCAAATTCTCTTCGTCAGTCATGAGGACAGGTAATTATGTTAGGAAATACCCAGAAAATTGCAGGCTTTTCCATTCATGTGGGTGATATTTGACAGGGTCCAATTCTGTGGAAGCAAGGCTGGCAGGAGCCAAACAGTGCAGCACTTTTTCTGGTCCTAAAAAGGATCTAGAGTCCTGGGGAGAGGAATTAGATCAACCAATTGTGAATATACAGTTGACCATTTGGGTAGTGTTGGAAAATGGAACAGTTCTAAGAAATTAAGTGACAGACCAACAATCAAGTAATGGATTTACTACACAGTGAACAGGTTTTATGACCTTTAAATGTGCTTATAAAGTCTAGTTCATGTGATAATTACAAATATTAAATGAGATATTACATGTAAGATGCCTCCTGTGGTCCCTGGCATACACAGACCTTCAATAAGAGTTATGTACTATGTAATTAGGGCACATATTGGTTTTCATTGGCCTCAAATTTTTATCAACATTTGTCCATTTATTTAAAATAAGTTGTTCTGCAACATATCTCCATGTTGTAATTATTTAGGTAAACAATGTAGTGAGGGGTTTTGGTTCATTGAGATACAGAAAGAAAATAATTTTCTGTGTTTTAACAACCATACAAAAATTATTCTTACTGTCTTCTTACTGTCCATTCATTCAAATGTTCTTCTTACTTCTTACTGTCTTTCAATTAACTACTGAGAGAGTTAGATAGGCTTGACCTAAGAAAGCAGGTCTGGAGGTTGGAAGGGAGACTGGGAGTTTAAAGAATCCTTTCCACAGTACCTTTGGGAAACTAATGCTTTTCTGTACATACCTTTTCTAAAAAAGTTTGAAGGGTGACCAAAGTGCATATTTCCTGTGTTTAAAATTTTGAAAGATGGTATGGTAGAGACTTAGTCACCCTACTCCTGATATGGCTGAGAACCGATGATATTAACAACATTTAACAACATTTATGGTATTAATAATATATACTGCAATAAAAAATAAATGTTCTAATTTATTTTCTAAATAAGGTAAATTCTGTATTATAAACTCTATATAAATTATAGATAATATATGATTTTATATAGGTCAACCAAAACTAAGACTGTTGAGACAGAAATAATTTAATAAAGGTTTATCGGAAGCCAAATGTGAGTATCGACTCAAAGACACCAACAAAATTGGAGCTCCAGAGTCTGCTGCAAATTGGAAGGCTTTTAGAGGAAAGTTTAGAAGGGAAGAGGACTCCTGATACTGGAGCTGTCCTTTTCATTGGAGGGTAAAATACTGAGGCTATAATCATCAGTTACATCTTGTAACATATATTAATAGACTAAAATAGCTAAGCTAAAATGTTTACCTGCAAGGTAATCAGTAAAACTTCGTGATTCAAAAACGAATCAGTGTCCTTTTCAATGTCAGCAGGTCATGCATTAATTAGTATGTCAACGATTCGAGGAACTCACAATAAGATTCTTTACTCAGAGACAGGATGTTTCCATAAATCACAAGACATCCCCTAGGCAGGTTAATTTGAAAGCCTGTCAAATGTGACCTGTAGGTTATTTCTCTCTCTCTCTCTCTCTCTCTCTCTCTCTCTCTCTCTCTCCCTCTCCCTCTCCCTCTCCCTCTCCCCCTCTCTCTCTCTCTCTGTCACACACACATACAGTTGCTTGCCAATCAGAAGTATTTCTGTGTTTTAACATACCAGTAGCTCATTTTATGAGAACTGCATGATCTTATCTTCATTTAGTTTTCTGGCCTCTTTTCTTGCCAACTCTCTCCTCCCCTCTGCTTTCCAGCTTCATTAAATGGTTTCCATTTCCTTCAATGTGTCACGCTGTTTCATATCTCCCTGCTTTTCTCACACCACTTCCTTTGCCCAGGATAGATTCAGCCTATGTTTTCTGCCTAGAAAATGTCTCAAAATTGCTCAAAAGCTACCTCATGCCGTTTTCTCAATGAATACTTTCCTAGCTCTCCAATATCAGGATCCTGGTTTATTCTTACCTCTTTCACATTGATAAGTGAGTTTGTAACTCTTGGAATCATATTCATAAAGCTGGGATCCATGCATTCCAGCACTTGGACACTGGTAGTAGGATTAGAGTCTCCTGGCTTGTGCCACAGCAGGGGTGGCCATATCAAGTGTAGAAAATGTTCTTGCTCTTGGTGTACTTTTAGTATAAGTAAATAAATCCTCAATGAAATATTTGGACAGGAACCTGCACTACTTACTAACAAAATGCAGCTGAACATCTATTCAATGTTAAGTCAATTGCAGTGAACAGAACTTCCCTCTCTTTCTAGTGAAAGGATGAATAGACACTGTAACTAAATAAAATATGTAAAAGAGCAGGTAAACCATGGGATGAGTGATACCATTCTGGAAACCCAGAGAGCTTCCTCTTTGCGGGAGAAAGCAAAAGAAAATTCTATGGAATAGTACTAGTTTTCTGAAAAAGATTCAAGCACTTTTAAAACTAGAATCAAGACTTGTAAAGAAAGCAAGTTGAGACCAAAAAGTAAGTCCTATGAGATTTGTGAAATGATGATAATGCCTCTGATAGCTAATAATTTAATAATTATACTATCCATATTTGTCCGTGATGACTTTTATATCACTGATCTCCCAAGACTTCTATTAAACAACAAAATAAATACTTTGAACAGCTCTATAATAAACAATTCTAAATATTTGCTTGGAATTGCACATTAACAATCCCAGATTTGTATTCACGATAAAATGGAGAGCAGGCCAGATGAGAGCCTGTATGTAGATGTGTTTCTCACATTCTAATGATCTGTGCTTGAAGATAACTACCAACATCCTTAGATCCACTTGCCAAGGGCCTGCTCCCAGTCCCTGCCCCTCGTCTTTCACACAGTGCAGATGGAATGCCCAGGGCAAGGTCTGGAAGCACAATAATGGAAAGAAGCTGAGGCTGGAGAGGCTATTGTGGAAAAGCACTCAGGCTTTTATATATTCTCAAGTCACAAATAGAAGAGGAAAAAGAGTGAATACATTTTGTTTCATTTTATCTTCAAGGCAATATTAGTTATTGTATAATTTTCAGTGCATTCTTCAGAATAATTTTACATTTTTCAGCATATGAAGTTTCACTGTTTCCCTGAAAATTTTTGCTTGTTATCTTCAGACCCAATATATCCTGTTCAGTTTTCTTTTTATTCTTTTAATTAAGAGTAAAGAATCCCTGTAAGAGTATCTAGTCATTTTTATTCTCTCTGGCCTGGGTATGAATAGGTGAAGCACTTTGCTATCTTCCTTTTCTAAGAATCTATTCTTCTCAGCATTTGTATTTCTATAACACATAGCTCAAAGGAACAGCAGCTTATTTCCACTCTTGTTTGGGTTAATTTTGTCAAATTCATTTTTCTGAAAAGATCCTCTGAAAAAAAAGGAATTTATGGATGTGAAATGTCAAAATGGAAAAATTCAAAATGCATATTGAAAAGCATTTTTAATGAATACTTCTCCTGAGGTACATTACCAGCATGGGCAGGAATGGCTCCTTTCTGCCTCAGAGGTCTCCTTCTCAGACGTTTCCATGTCTTTAGTGCACATGTAGGCAGAGTAGGTGTAACATTATATGGGATGATTTCAGGGACCTGAGAAAATTGTCATACTCACTTTGCTCTCGTCTCACTCATTATTATCTCTTTAGTTCTAAAATAAGTAATACACTTTAAATTAGAACTGACCTGACAGAAGTGCAAGCTAAAACGCAAAAGTAGAAAGGATTTCTCTCTTTCTTTCATGAAGTAAAGTTTTGACAAGGAGGAGGGCATAGGTGTGTCACACAACAGAATGGCCTCAATGGTAGTACCTATACATAACAAGAGAAATGACACAAAGAGAGTCCAGGAATGCTAGACAACATTTTGTTCACGTAAAAGAAAATGTGATCTTCAGAATTCATAGCTGACTGGGCTTAAAGATAATATTGCAGTTAGTTTTAAGTTCCTTTCTAATGTAAGTAAATCAAGGTGAGTCTGTATTTTTTTTTTTTTGATTTTTTTCCCCTTTTTATTATTTTCTCTTTCCAAAGAGAACAGTGTTCTTAATGTCAGAGACAAACATTTACCAAGCACTGTGATAGATAGTAGAGTTTTAAGAAATAATAAAATTCTTGGACACCAGAGAACCTTAACAACATTTATTCAGCGCTGGTTCTAATTATGAAATTTAGCCTAGAGCCACCAGATATTTAAGGAAAGCCTCTAACATGAGGGAGATACAATAAAACAGTAAAAACCAAAGAACCTAAAAAGAAAGTAAACAACAGAAGAAAAAGTTGTTATTATAACTAATATTATCTTATAGATATGCTGTTGCATTTATATTTTCGAAAAAGAGGAGGGCAAAATAAAACAATCAGAACAAAAATGGGAAGAAAATGCCTAGAATAAAATTATGACAAGCCAGGCAAGGTGGCTCATTTCTGTAATCCCAGCTACTCAGGAAAATGAGGCAGGTGATGCACACGTGTAGGTAGTCCCAGCTACTCTGGAGTCTGAGGAAGGAGAATCCTTTAGTCCAGGAGTTGGAGGTTGCAAAGAGCTACGATCATGACACTGCAGTTTAGCCTGGTGACAGAGTAAGAACCCATCTCTACAAAAAAGAAAAGTACTATAACAAAATTTTTTAAAGTCAGTAAAATTTTGGGATATGAATTTGAGGAACACAGGTAAAATAGCAGAGGAGACTTAGAGCATCGTGCATGATGTCCTACATCTTCATAACTGGAATTTGAAAGAGTAAGAAGAAAAAAACAGTGGTAAAAATTATCAAAGAAATAGTATAAGGTTATTTCTTAAGACTTAAGGACATGCATTTCCGGAATAAAAGAATCTATTAGGTGCTCAGACATTAAATACGAAAAGACTCATTCCAAGGCACAACACTGTGAAATATCAAAACCAATTGAAGACTTTTAAAAGCTTTCAGATAGAAAAATTATATCTTATAAATGACAGGGAATAAGAATGGAATCAATTGTCCTAAAGATACTATAATCAGGAAGATACTGGAGCAATGTGTCAAAAAATTTTAGGAAAATTATCTTAAAGCCTAGACATCTGTATGCAGCCACACTATCAATTAAGTAAAAGTTAGACTATTTCAGTCTTCGGAAGTAGAAGGTCTCAACATTTTACCTCTCACTCAACCTTTGATGGGAAATTAATGGAGGATGAGCTCCATGAAATCAAAGATAGCAATCAACATAAAGAAGATATAGAATCTGGGAAATAGAGGGCCTAGCAGAAGAAACAGGTAGAAGGAATTAATTCCTATGTAGTCAGTAAAAAAAGTCCCAGAATGTCAGTCACATAGAGAATCAGCAATTTGGCAATAATTTGATGATGATTGAACTTGTGTGAGGAGCCACATATGAGAGTTAAATCCTCATTTTCTAGAAACAAAAGTGAATAACTTGTATGTAAACTAGAACAATTATAGAAAACTGTATAAACTGTGCTATTATAAAATATGGGGGTACATCAACAATAGACTGGATAAAGAAAATGTGGTACCTGTTTAACATAGAATACTACACAGCCATAGAAAAGGACAAGATCATGTCCTTTGCACAACATGGATGGAGCTGGAGACTATCATCTTGAGTGAACTAACACAGGAACAGATAACCAAATACTGCATGTTCTCACTTAAAAGTGGAGATAAAATTGAAATATACATGGACACAAAGAAGGGGACAGTAGACACAGGGCCTACTTGCAGATGGAGGATGGAAGGAGGGCAAGGATTGAAAAACTACCTGTTGAGTACTATGTGTATTAACTGGGTGATGAAATAATCTGTATGCCAGATTCTTATGACATATAATTTACCTGTATAACAGAACTGCACATGTACCCCTGAACCTAAAATAAAAGTTAAAAATATAAAATAAATATGGGGCTAAATACTAAAATAGCTTTAAGAGTAGAACTTGGTGGTCTCTGTGAGGAAAAATTGTGAAAGACTTTGGAATGGACTGAAAAATCATGAGGTTACTTCAATAAATGAACCTGTGTTGTGCAAGAGCATATTCTTCCACATAGTAAATTGCACAGGGCTCTTGTCTTTCACTGACTTTCAGCTAATTTGCAGTGCCACAGAGAAAGAAGTAATTTGCAGGAAACTAGTAATGCAAATAATGTCTAATGAGTTTACATATTTGTCTGGTCTTGTCATTCTGCTTTAAATTGATTACCTTAGTAATTAATGAATTAAATAAAATATCTGTCATATATTCATTTTATATCTGGATGAAGGACATGATTTTACCACTTTTGAAAATTATCCTATGTCACCTCTGGGAATGCCCATTAGAGAAGACTTTGGATTTTTATTAGAGGTCTGTGTTAGTGTTTGACTTTCCTAACTAAGCAGCTATTGTTTTGATAAAAATTGCAATTAAATTTAAATGATATGTATATATTTTTTATTGCATTTTAGGTTTTGGGGTACATGTGAAGAACATGCAAGATTGTTGCATAGGTACACACATGGCAGTGTGATTTGCTGCCTTCCTCCCCATCACCTATATCTGGCATTTCTCTCTATGCTATCTCTCCCCAACTCCCCATCCCCCGCTATCCCTCACCTGTTCCCCGCTGGACAGACCCCAGTGTGTGATGCTCCCCTCCCTGTGTCCTTGTGTTCTCATTGTTCAACACCCACCTATGAGTGACAACATGTGGTGTTTGATTTTCTGTTCTTGCGTCAGTGTGCTGAGAATGATGGTTTCCAGGTTCTTCCATGTCCCTACAAAGGACACGAACTCAACGTTTCTTATGGCTCCATAGTATTCCATGGTGTATATGTGCCACATTTTCCCTGTCCAGTCTACCATCGATGGGCATTTAGGTTGGTTCCAAGTCCTTGCTATTGTAAACAGTGCTGCAATGAACATTGGTGTGTATGTGTCCTTATAGTAGAACGATTTATAATCCTTTGGATATATACTGAGTAATGGGATTGCTGGGTCAAATGGAATTTCTATTTCTAGGTCCTTGAGGAATTGCCACACTGTCTTCCACAATGGTTGAACTAATTTACACTCCCACCAACAGTGTAAAAGTGTTTCTATTTCTCCACATCCTCCTCAGCATCTGTTGTCTCCCGATTTTGTTTCTGTTTATGTGGTGAATTACATTTATAGACTTGCGTATGTTGAACCAGCCTTGCATCCCTGGGATGAATCCTACTTGATCATGGTGGATGAGCTTTTTGATGTGCTGTTGCAATCGGTTTGCCAGTGTTCTATTAAAGATTTTTGCATCTATGTTCATCATGGATATTGGCCTGAAGTTTTCTTTTCTTGCTGAGTCTCTGCCAGGTTTTGGTATTGGGATGATGTTGGTCTCACAAAATGACTTGGGAAGGATTCCCTCTTTTTGGATTTTTGGAGTAGTTTCAGAAGGAATGGTACCAGCTCCTCTTTGTATGTCTGGTAGAATTTGGCTGTGAACCCATCTGGACCTGGGCTTTTTTTGGGTGATTGGCTTTTAATTGCTGCCTCAACTTCAGACCTTGTTATTGGTCTATTCAGGATTTCGACTTATTCCTGGTTTAGGCTTGGGAGGATGCAAGTGTCCAGGAATTTATCCATTTCTTCCAGGTTTACTAGTTTATGTGCATAGGATTGTTTGTAATAATCTCTGATGATGGTTTGTATTTCTGTGGAATCTGTGGTGATATCCCCTTTATCGAATTTTATTGCATCTATTTGATTATTCTCTTTTCTTTTTTATTAATCTGGCTAGTGGTCTATTTTGTTGATCTTTTCAAAAAACAGCTCCTGGATTTATTGATGTTTTGAAGGTTTTTTTGTGTCTCTATCTCCTTCAGTTCTGCTCTGATCTTAGTTATTTCTTGTCTTCTGCTGGGTTTTGAGTTTTTTTTGATCTTGATCCTCTAGCTCTTTCAATTTTGATGATAGGGTGTCGATTTTAGATCTTTCCTTGCTTCTCATGTGGGCATTTATTGCTTTATATTTTCCTCTAGACACTGCTTTAAATGTGTCCCAGAGATTCTGGTACGTTGTGTCTTCATTTTTGTTGGTTTTGAAGAACATCTTTATTTCTGCCTTCATTTCGTTGTTTATCCAGTCAACATTCAAGAGCCAGTTGTTCAGTTTCCATGAAGCTGTGCGGTTCTGAATTAATTTCTGAATTCTGAGTTCTAACGTGATTGCACTGTGGTCTGAGAGAGTGTTTGTTATGATTTTCGTTATTTTGCATTTGCTGAGGAATGATTAACTTCTAAGCATTTAGTCAATTTTAGAGTAGGTGTGATGTGGTGCTGAGAAGAATGCATATTCTGTGGATTTGGGGTGGAGAGTTCTGTAAATGTCTATTAGGTTTGCTTCGTCCAGATTTGAATTCAAGTCCTGGATATCCTTGTTAATTTTCTGTCTCATTGATCTGTCTAATATTGACAATAGGGTGTTAAAGTCTCCCACTATTATTGTGTGGGAGTCTAAGTCTCTTTATAAGTCATTGAGAACTTGCTTTATGTTTCTGGATGCTCCTGTATTTGGTGCATATTGATTTAGGATCGTTAGCTCTTCTTGTTGCATTGATCCTTTTACCATTATGTAATGTCCTTCTTTGCCTCTTTTGATCTTTGTTGGTTTGAGGTCTATTTTATCAGAGAGAAGAATTGTAACTCCTGCTTTTTTCTGCTCTCCATTTGCTTGGTAAATCTTCCTCCATCCCTTTATTTTGAGCCCATGTATATCCTTGCATGTTAGATGCATTTCCTGGAGATAGCACACCAATGGGTTTTGTTTTTTTTATCCAGTTTGCCAGTCTGTGTCTTTTGATAGGGGCATTTAGCCCATTTACATTTAGGGTTAATATTGTTATGTGTGAATTTGATCCTGCCATTTTGATGCTAGTTGGCTGTTTTGCCCATTAGTTGATGCAGTTTCTTCATTTTATTGATGTTCTTTACTATTTGTTATGTTTTTGGAGTGGCTGGTAATGGTTGTTTCTGTGTTTAGTGCCTCTTTCAGGAGCTCTTTTAAAGCAGGCCTGGTGATGATGAAATCTCTGAGTAGTTGCTTATTTGTAAAGGATTTTATTTTTCCTTCACTAATGAAGCTCAGTTTGGCTGGATATGAAATTCTGGGTTAAAAGTTCTTTTTTTAAGGATGTTGAATATTGGCCCCCACTCTCTTCTGGCTTGTAGGGTTTCTGCTGAGAGTTCTGCTGTGAGTCTGATGGGCTTCCCTTTGTAGGTAACACGACCTTTCTTTCTGACTGCCTAGTATTTTCTCTTTAATTTCAACCGTGGTGAATCTGACGATTATGTGCCTTGGGGTTGCTTTTCTTGAGGAATATCTTTGTGGTGTTCTCTGTATTTCCTGAACTTGCATATTGGCCTGCCTTTCTAGACTGGGGAAGTTTTCCTGGATAATATACAGAAAAGTATTTTCCAGCTTGGATTCATTCTCTCCGTCACATTCAGGTACACTTATCAAATGTAGATTAGGTCTTTTCACATAGTCCCATATTTCTTGAAGACTTTGTTCATTCCTTGTTGCCTTTTTTCTCTAATCTTGCTTTCTTGTTTTATTTCATTGAGTTGATCTTCGACCTCTGATATTCTTTCTTCTGCTTGGTCAGTTTGGCTGTTGAAACTTGTGCATGCTTCGCGAAGTTCTCATGTTGTGTTTTTCAGCTCCATCAATTCACTTATATTCCTCTCTAAGTTGTTTATTCTTGTTAACATTTCGTCAAATCATTTTTCAAGGTTCTTAGTTTCTTTGCCTTTGGTTAGATCATGTTCTTTTAGCTCAGATAAGTTTCTTATTACCCACCTTCTGAAGCATGATTCTGTCAATTCATCACACTCATTCCCCATCCAGCCTTGTTCCCTTGCTGGTAAGGAGTTGTGATCCCTTGTAGGAGGAGAGGCATTCTGGTTTCAGGTGTTTTCATCATTTTTGTGCTGGTTTCTTCCCATCTTTGTGGATTTATCCACCTGTCATCTTTGTAGTTGTTGACTTTCAGATTGGGTCTCTGAGTGGACATCCAGTTTGTTGATGATGAAGTTATTTCTTTCTGTTTCTTAGTTTTCCTTCTAACATTCAGGCCCCTCTCCTGTAGGACTGCTGAGGTCCACTCCAGGCCCTGCTTGCTTGGGGATCAAATGCAGCTGCTGCAGAACAGTAAGGATTGCTGCCAGTTTATACTTCTGATATCTTTGTCCCAGAAGGATACCTGCCAGATGTCAGTCTGAGCTCTCCTTTATGAGGTGACTCTTTGGATATACGGGGGTCGGGGAGCTGCTTGAGGAGACACCCTGTCCTTTATAGGAGCTGAAGTGCTGAATTGTGAGCTCCGTTGTTCATTCAGAGCTGCTGGGCAGGTACGTTTAAGTCTGCTGCAGCAGAACTCATAAACCCTTTTATTTTTTTTCCAGGTGCTCTGTCCCAGGGATTTAGGGCTTTATTTATGAGTTTCTGTTGTGCTGCTGCCTTTTTTCAGGGCTGCCATGCCCAGCCAGGAGGCAGCCTAGTCACTGTCTGCCTGCAAAGTCTTTGCTGAGCAGCTGCCATGTGAACTTCCCTGCAGTCCTCTTTATACGGGTATAGTTAGAACTGCCTTGGCAATCGCAGCCCACCTCTATAATGGCAGACTCTCTCTGTAATGGGCTGCCTTGGAAATGGCAGGCTGCTTCAGGAATGGTGGACTACCTCCATAGTGGTGGACTGCCTCGGTAATGGACGCCCCTTCCCCACAGAGCTGGACCATCCTATGTTCAGCTGTGCTTGCTGTGAATCTCAATCCAGAGCATTTCAGATTCCTGTTTTTTTGTTGGGGTGGGACCAGCCGAGGCTGGTCACCTGGCTCTCTGCCTCAGAGCCCATTCTTTTTTAGTTGAATGGGTGACTCTGTGTCCCAGGTGTTCTAGTCACCTGTTGAAAAGATGCCAGGATCTGTGTGATTTCCCATGCAGCCACGCTGAGATTCGTGGTGTTTTTTTGCCCAGGAATCTCCTGGCCTGACTCCCTGTTTTTCAGTCCCCTTTTTTTTCATCAGTTGAATGGGTGACTCTCTATCCCAGGAGCTTCATCACCTGCTAAAACGGCACGTGGACCTGTGTATTTTGTGCAGAGAACAGCTGCACTGGCCAAAACAGCCTTGCCGGTCAAAACAGCCGCGCTGGTGACCGATGGCGCTCCTCTGCCTGGGAATCTCCTGGTCTGTGGGCAATAAAAATCCATCTGGAAATGCGGCGTCCTCTCACCCTCTGTGCTTTTGCTGGGAGCTGCAATCCTGAGCTGCTCCTAATCAGCCATCTTGGATCTGTCTGATATTTTTAAATTAAACATTAGGAAATGGTGAGAACTGTCTAAAATGCTTAGCCGTCTTAGGTGATGATATTTTATATAATAGGCAGAAGCAATTAAATAAACAGATGATTAGATAGGTAAAAGAATTAACGTCTGAATAGACTGTTCTTGCCAACGTCTGTTGTTTCTTGACTGTTTAATAATCGCCATCCTGAATGGCATGAGATAGTATTTCATAGTACTTTCGATTTGCATTTCCCTATTGATCAGTGAGGTTGAGCTTTTTTCATTTGTTTGTTGGCTGCATGTATGGCTTTTTTTGAGAAGTGTCTGTTCATATCCTTTGCCTACTTTTTATTTATTTATTTATTGTAAATTTGCTTAAGTTCCTTGTAGATTCTGGATATTAGACCTTTGTCAGATGGATAGATTGCAAAAGTTTTCTCCCATTCTGTAGGTTGTCTGTTTGCTCTGATGATAGTTTCTTTTGCTGTGCAGAAGCTCTTTATTTTAATTAGATCCCATTTATCAGTTTTTGCTTTTGTTGCAATGGCTTTTGGTGATTTCATCATAAAATCTTTGCCCATGTCTACGTTCTGAATGGTATTGCCTAGATTTTCTTCTAGGGTTTTTATAGTTTGGGGTTTTACACTTAAGTCTTTAATACATCTTGAGTTAATTTTTGTATGCCATTTTAAAGAATTTAATGCACCATTTGCAATACTAGTTTTAAGAAATACGAGCATGTCCATATATGAAATGGAAGTAGTTACAATTTGGGACATTTTGAGATAAATGTGATTTGCCCAAATAATTCAACATTCTGCTATTCTCTAATGCTTTTTTTTTTTAAATATCAAAAATCAATTATTGTACTAAAAAAACCTTCAGGTAAATATTCTCAAAATACTGAATATCTGCACATTTACTCAAGAAGAGCACAGAAGAAAGATATGGACACTACTGATCATTTTCTAAACCTAGCCATACCTGGGGAATGGCAATCTGTATAAAGAAGATTAGAATCATATAGCAAACAGACTCAGTCTAAGTACTTTGTTGTTAATGCCAATCTGAAAGACAATGCAGCATTTGGTTGCCCTGAGATTGCAGTCTCATATGGCCAACTGCCTGCCAGGATGGCCTTACAGCCATCCCAAACCTATTCTATATCTTTCTCACATCTCCTCCTCCTATGCTTTTCTCAATCGAGTCAGTAGCAACTACATTCTTTCACTTTCAAACCACAAACCCTCAGCTGCTCTCTCTTACTCCCCATATCACCACACCTTATTGATTCCAAATATATCCAGAATCTGACCAATTTTCACTAATTCCACCAATATCACTCTTGTGTAAGTCACCACCATGTTTCATTAACTCATCTCTTTGCTTCCAATCTCCCAAGATATTCTTGGTTCAACAGCAAGAGGGTTATTTTTCATTTTGTTTTGTTATATGAGAAGAGCCTTCATAGTTTAGTAAATTCTAAAAGTATGAATATTTAGAATATTCTGATGAACTTCCTTGTTCTCCTAGCTACAGCAATCAATTGTGACCACTCTTATTTCATGTATATCCATATCTCTCTCCTAACTTTCTGAACCCCTGGATTATTCTATACTAAATCCCTCATATCATATTACTTCACCTAGAAAGGTGTCACCTGTAAAGATTTCACCTATAAAGATTTTAGCATACTTCTCCAGTGGTTGAGGAGTCTTTAAAAAAAAGCCATAATATCATGATTATATTTAAAATAGTAACAATAATTTCCTTGGATCATTAAACAACCAAATAGTACTTAAATGTTATCAATTGTTATGTATGTATATGTGTGTGTATATAGAAATATACTCACACATGCAAATGCATATGCAAATATGCACAAAGCAGGATTTAAATCAGGATCTACAATGTCCACTTATTGCATTTGGTTAATATGCTTATCAGGTCTCTTTTAATGTATAGATGCTCCTCTCATTTTTTTTCATTTTTCTTTCTTTATTTTTTGGAATATTTGTTGAAGAAGCTACGTTGATTGTCCAATGGAGTTCTCACATTCTGGAGTTTGGCATTTGCATTCTTGTGGTAGAAGTTAGCAAATTCATTTACTCAGACTTTAAATTGGTAGTTAGATCTAGAGGCTTGAAATAATAAAGTAATTTGGCAAAACTACTTTATAGATGGTAGTGTGTACTTTAATTAGGAGACATAGAATATCCACTTGTTTCTTGCTGTGATATTAGAAGTCAATGGTAATTCTAGCCTCAACCCATATTTCATTAGGGGTCTATAAAATGGTGACATTCTAGTTGTATTTTTCCTTATACATTTATCAGCTGGAAGAAAATAAATTTTCTCTCATTAACTAGTTTATCTGAGATGCAAAAGATATAGCAACTTTAGATTAAATGCTATATACTTTTATTTATTTCCAAAGTTTCAGTTAACAACCCCTATATTACAAAAGAGTTTCCTAACAATCTCTGGATTCCTAAAAATTTCCAAGTAACCAATGAATTTTTTTAAAATTAATACAAATTCACGAATTACAAGGTTTGTGCAAGGTTTGTGTTTCAGTTTATTGAAGTTATTATTCTTATTGATGCTCATATTATTACATATTTGGTCAGTAGGTACCTGTTGAAGATGGCTCCTAAGTCATTTGACGGGAGCCTAGTGGGTTTTCTTTCTTTAATTTCTGATAAGACATTTTCCAGGCTCATTTTGTACATTTCTTGCTCTGAACCTAGAATCAGCCATTTAAATGAGCCCTGCTCCCTTTTCCTGGTAAATATGCTATGGAAATAATAATCTAGGCACTACAAGTGTTCTTTGATGGGTGTTGTTTCTAGTACTTTTCAGTGGACACAACTCATTTGGGATATGACTTACTGTCTGAAGAGATGTTATTCTTCTTATTCCCTCTCACTTTCTCTCATTTTCTCTCTCCTCTCCCCCAAAAAATTTGTTTGAAATTCTATTGCATCTTTATACACTATTCATGTTTAAGTGAAATGGGCTTTTCTTCTCTTCAAAGGAAAACACAGCTTTTAAGCCTCACATTCTAGATATTTCTCTTCAGTTATCTTAAAGCATTCAAAAATGTCTTGGAAGTTACTAAGATCTTCCAGCTCTTTCCTCTCCTGCACTTTTACTTTTCTTCTCTTTCCTTGCCCCTGTTTGCCTTAAAGGTGGGCACACAGGAATTTCTCCTCAATACAGGGCCTTAGATTAGAAAGGAGAATTGTCAGGGTCCAGACAACTCCATCTTCCTCCCAGCTTGCACTCATCCATGAAATATAACCTGACAAAGCCACTTCCCAGTTTTGGATGCTGACCGCAAATTGACCCCCACTGAGCTTTCCTGTGAAAACTTTTCAAATAGGGAGTTTTCTGGTTCTCAGGCTTTGCATAATGCTTTTGCTTGCCTTCCAATATATTTTTTTTTCTGACTAGTTGCTGATATGCTGCAGACCTTGTTGCTGTCAGTGGTTTTTCTGCATTCACTCATGATTTGGAATTTGTATGGAAATCTTATCCCCTGGTTTAGTTGCAGATGTTGTCTATGAGTTGTGATTTTGATATCCAGCTGCTATCTGTGTGTGTGTGTGTGTGTGTGTGTGTGTGTGTGTGTACCGGGAGGGTTTCAAAGAGATGAAACCTACACACACACACACACACACACACACACACACTCTCTCTCTCTCTCTCTCTCTCTCTCTCTCCCCCTCTCTGCTGTAACTGCCATCTACCCAGACTAATCTTTATAAAATATGTCAAATGAATTTTTTACAAAGAAAAATGAATCACATTTTAATCAACATACATGATCTGCTACCCTCTTCCCTTACTGCACATTATCGCTCCAACTTTATCTTATGGTACCCACCAACAGACGTCATCAACATGTCTCTTGTTGGACCTCAGATGTTAGCCTCAGACTTAAGCCCCAGAGTTTTTGCACCTGTTATTCCCATTGCCTGGCTTTGCCTCTGTGGAATACCTCCATAAATAGCCCCCTCCCTTCCAAGTCTTAGCACAAATGGCATCTTAATGATGAAGTCTTTCCTATTTAAATGTGTAATTTTCCCACCCTGGAAATATATTGTAATCATTTACTTTTGTTTTCTATATTTTCCCAGTAGAAAGTGTTTTTTAAAATTCTTTACTTGTCCCTTTTAATGTATTTAGCATTCTGAATCATAATTACTGATCAGTAAGTAGTCAGTAAATTCTGTGAGATTGAGCTGGATTCAATCATTTTAACAATGAATAGTCAGCCCCAAATATTGAGGAAATATCCAGCTCTGAGAGAAAATTAGACATGTGAACAAGTAATTATAAATATGATTCCTAAGACATGGTGAATCAAATGCAATGAATGCTAAAATCAGGATAGACAGTAGGTGCCATGCTATCAAGCAATTAATCAGAAATAACTTAATTTTCCTTTAGCCTTTGCAAGTATATTCACTACTATGCCACTTTATATATCCTTTATTCAGAAAAAATAAACAATTTTATTTCTTGTTGCATATGCAGCAGTGTACAGCTTTGTATGTTTTTTTTCTGATAATCTTCCCACTGCCTGGAAGTTCTCTTTCTCAGTGTCATAACTCTAAGTGATTTCTAAATTTTAAGATCTGGAGAAAAAAATCCACCTCTTTTGTACAGTCTTTTCTTATTTCTGTGCTGGAAGGAATCCCTTCCTCCTCTGCATTCTGATGTCATCATTCTGAAACCTCTTATTAATTTAATCACTTTTGTGGTACAAAATACATGCAGTTGTAAATGTCTCTGCTCTTGACTCATCCTAACCTATTCCTTACCTCATTTCCTAAAAAAATATTTCTAGCTCCTGCTGAAATGAATTAGTTTTGGTTTTGTGTGGAAGCTAATCTGTGCTTCACTGATGACTTAATATGTTAATTCTCCTAGAGGACACTTTGAGATTCCTCTCTCCTTTAAGATCCTGATGTACCACATATGTACATCCATGTTATGCATGAAACATTGTTGTATTTACTTATTTACAAATCTGACCCACCATGTATTTTACCCTTGAGTGCAGGGGCTTTATGTGATTTCCTACCCCCAATTCCAATCAAATTCTGGCATAGAGCTTAATAAGTGTTTGTGAGTAGAAATAAAGGAAGCAAGAAAAGAGAAAAGACAGAAAATTTAGCCGGAAACTTTCTGAAAGCAAAATAGCTTAAATTATTAAAAATGTTCTTTAATTACAGATAACTCCAGAGATTGACTTGCGGCAAGTATTTTAGGGCCCTTGACTCTCCTAAAATCACAACCTAGGTAATATCCTAGTGAAACAAATGCAAGTGAGATACTGTTACCCATTTTGATCTCAGACCAATTTTCCTTGCATAGCATGATTGCATGTGAAGAGACACGTCTTAGCAGCCTTCCTGTGCCCATAATTAATGTATCACCCTTTTGACCACATTTATTCATAGAATGAAGAAAATCACTATTTGAATTTGTATCATTTAAAAATATTAATTCATTTTCAAAAACTGTTGATTATTTTTTTTCCTGTATTGGACTTCACGTACTTCTTCTAGGGAATTAGAAAGGAATTAACAATAGGAAGTAAGTACCCACATTAAAAATTGCAGAAAAAGTGTTTAGCACATAGGTAATAGCCTTACAACAAGGAGATACAATATAAAACTATGAGCAATCATTGATCTAGATCTCTTATGTCACCCCTTTCCCACCTCTTCTTCCTACTATATACTTTAAAACTTGAATCTCACTTTTTAAAAGATAAAGTTTTACCTTTAAGTTAATTTTTTTGCATCTTTTATTCCAAGAAATGGGGACATAAAAAATAAGGAAAATAGTGTATAAAAGTCTATTTGTTTTCCCTCAACTCTCATACCACCTAACTCAGTACATTTGGCTCATTCATCAAACTGCAGATTTGATGTAATTTTCTTTTAAGGTCCTATAAATTCAGAATATTATGAGAAAATGATACCCTATTTTATCAGAGAAAAACAAAGGGAGGCTTTATTTAAAGAGGACTATATTAAATATATTTCCATTCACCAAGGTGAGATAGAGGAATATAAGAAATTACAAAGAGGAAAGAAAGCATCCCTCCTTTCAAGAAGAAAATTATCTTAATGAAAATAAGCCATTACAAACCAGTTAGATTAGATTTTAGTTTCTAACTAATGAAGATAAGGTCAGTCGTAAAGACCGCTGGGAACCAGTCACTTTTACCTTGTTCCATTATCACGAGTCAGCCTCTGACTTCTGCTTGTTAAGAGATTTGTTAGGGGTCTGACAAGAAGCCCACAATACAGTGGGAAGCAGATATCAATAGCAAGAAAACAACATACACATATGCCCTCATGGTACTTCTGTAAACTCATTTTATTGAAAAGGAAAAAACAACCCATTAATGCTTATGAAATAGTCACTGATTCTATTTAAATTAATGGGAGTGAAAGCATTCACTAATCAGAAGTTTCATTGATGGATGACTCAATATTCAGCATCTTCTCAAATATTTGAACCTAAACTTGAGGCCACTGATTGAACATAAATGGGTTGTTTCTTTTCTGGTTCTATTCAAAACCTGAAACATGTTCTTCACTTATACTGTGTTCAAATCTAATATTGGTAAATCCTCCAGAGCCTTGTGTTTGCCTTAATTTATGCTTTTAATATTTCTTTATTACTTTTCTAAAGCAGTGCACACATTTAAAATAGAAAAAGAAAATCCCACAAATTGCAACTAAGTGTAGGTAAGATATATAGTTTCGAATCTAATTTATTACTGAAGCATTATTAAGAGAGAGTACAGACAAACTATTGCTTAGGAAAATTAAAGCATTAATTTTAAGTTTCATTATTTAACTAGGAACATAAGAAAAGTTCAGTGTAATTCTAAAAAATGTACATTTAATTCACTGCTGTTACCATAGGTTGAAAATAGAAACTTTCATAGAGAAAAGCCAACAGCATTTTAATCTTGTGTAGATATAACTGATAGTCAATCTTGGTTATGACATTATTAAAATAGAGAAAATCATGCCATTCTAAAAGATCTGCATTGAATAATATTGTGTGGTATATGTCCATAAAAATAGTGTAGATATCCTTTATGCATTTCTCAAGTCATAATCCAAAAACCTTTATTTAGTTCTCCTGCATGTGGAGGCACAATTTTGTATAGGATATGGTTTTCATTCCTAATCAAAAGAAAAAAACAAAACAAAACTAGAGCAGCCTAGGAGGCAGGATTTTGGAAGATAAAAAAAAAAAGGTATGTGACTTTTACCTTAATTTGCTGTGTCTTCTTTTTTTTTAATTGCATTTTAGGTTTTGGGGTACAGATGCATAACATGCAAGATTGTTGCATAGGTACACACACGGCAGTGTGATTTGCTGCCTTCCTCCTCATCACCTATATCTGGCATTTCTCCCCATGCTATCTCTCCCCAACTCCCCACCCCCCCACTGTTACTCCCCTATGTCCCCCCCCCGACAGACCCCAGTGTGTGATGCTCCCCTCCCTGTGTCCATGTGTTCTCATTGTTCAACACCCGCCTATGAGTGACAACATGTGGTGTTTGATTTTCTGATCTTGAGTCAGTTTGCTGAGAATGATGGTTTCCAGGTTCATCCATGTCCCTACAAAGGCCACAAAATCATCGTTTTTTATGGCTGCATAGTATTCCATGGTGTATATGTGCCACGTTTTCCCTGTCCAGTCTACCATCAATGGGCATTTGGGTTGGTTCCAGATGTTTAA